>BLSH010206778.1:915234-971650 GCA_018402905.1 Glandirana rugosa
GAATATTCATCCCTTAAGAGTAGGGTGAGAATAATGTAACTGCAAAATTTGTTATAGACTGGGACAATGGACGTCCAGAGTCTTTGCCACCACGATATATATAAATGATACAAGAAAATTTGTGGACGAAGTTACCTAATACACGAACAGGGAGGAAAAGTAAGTTATTCTTACCTACCTTCCGTCTTTTCTAAATTATAATTGGTATTCACCATCATCATTCACTGTATGGCTTATTCCAAGGTCCATACGAGCGTCAATAAAAGACAGTACTAATGTAAGCAAAAAAGGTCGGTTGTCTTTAATAAATTCAGAACAAGGAAAGTTTGAGTGACTCATCGTAAGCAACCAGCACAGAACACAAACTGACATTTTATAAGTTTTGAGTAGTTATTTAGTTTCTACTGTCTGATGCTGCTACTCAGTGAGTTTGAAAGGAACAAGACTTAAATAATTTCTGTTGGCTGGAAAAAACGAATGTAATCATGACAGAAAATAACTGCGAGCATACCTGGAACCTTATTCGGTATGTCACTTACTACTACCACTTATGGTTAATATTAAATCTTTTCTGCCTTCCATCCATTCTTATTGAATGAAAAGGAGGGACAAGCACATAATCCATTGAAGCAGGTGTTTAAAAGAACATAGTAAATATATATAGCACCACCGTTTCTGAGACCTGCAGGTAACAGGGTCAGATATTGTTTAAAACGTCAATGTAATAAGAGTGGGATGAGAATTCCCTACTTATAAGAAGCACTTTGGGTGGGCCTTTTTATGTGTAAAGCTTTGGTCCATTTTATTTTTGGATGAAATTTTTAACATCAATCCACTTAGTAAAAACTGACGGAAATAAACACAATTTTTTGTTAAAATCCAAAATCAAGTTATTTAGTTGTATTTGTGTCTTACAATTACATTTTTTACACTTTCACCAGTGAAAAAAGCCTTTGTTATTTCTGCAGTCCCTTCAACATTTTATTTTAGTATATACAGTAGTTGGTTTTGGTGTCTACTTGAACATTTTTACTGTACTCTTTTAACCACTTAAACACAAATAGCGTTTTCTTTTGCTGGTATTTGATCACCACTTGATTTTTTTTTCAATATAAACAAAAAAAGACCAAACATTTTGAAAAAATTATATTTTCTACTTTCTGTCATAAAACATATCCAATCAAACCAAATTTTGTCATAAATTGAACACAGCCGTCACGTGATCGGGAGGGCCAATCACAGCGCCCGTATCCCGATCTCTGCTTGGTGTCATCCTGTAATCACAATGATCACAGGATCAAGCTGCAGCGTGCCTCATGGCTGTGCTGTGAGCGCTCATTCTGAGGGACGTTCCTGAATGTCCACTCAGAATGGTGAGGCTCCCACCCGGCCGTATTTGTACAGTGGCCGGGTGGGAGGTGGTTAAAAAACCCAATATTGGCCAGATGAACATGCACATGTCTGTTGCTGTGCCTTGGTCTTTTATTGTAGATTTCAAAGTGCAGAGTGCAATTATATATTATTTTTGCCATTTTATCTATTGTTACTTCTCACCAATATGTAATAAAATTCTTCAAGGTTAAATAATGCCTTTACATTTCTATAGTTTTGAAATACATTTTGAAATGGCAAGTGGATAATGTACATATGCACATTTGCAAATCCATGTTAGCCTTTGCTTTATCCATATTTCATATTATCCATATGTCATCTAGTTCAGTCTGTTCAATGATGTCTTCTCATTATTCGTAAACGTTTATAAAGGTGGCGCTACCATCACAGGGAAATGATGGAATTATTCCCTCACAGGACATTTTTTGCAGAAAGTAATTATTTTCCAGGAAAGGACATGTAATGGATCAGTTCTATCCCCAATCTCCTCCTCTTTGGTTAATGCTCTTTATCAGCCACTTTGTGTTGCTTGTTTTTCTAAATGTAGCTATCTATTAAATGAGATTGGGACTGGCAGGGGCCACAGGGGCTGATTTACTAAAACTGGAGAGTGCAAAATCTGGTGCAGCTCTATATAGAAACCAAGCAGCTTCCAGTTTTTTTTTTCTTCAAAGCTTAATTGAATAAGCTGAAGTTAGAAGCCGATTGGCTACCATGCACCATGCTGCACTAGAATTTGGACTCTCCAATTTTAATAAATCCTCCTCTTTTTTGAAACTTTAGGAAAATAATTACATGCTTAGTAAGAAGTATAAAAAGCCCATAACTTCTGAGCCGTGAGACCAGCAGAGAACAAGTAAAGAGGTCATAGATATTACTAAGGCCTGTTTCTATGTCTGCACAACAGATGAGAAACCTATTGAAAAATACACAAGGCACACAAAGGTTGATATACTAAAACTGGAGAGTGCAAAATCTGGTGCAATTCTGCAAAGTAACCAATCGGCTTCCAGATTATTTTAATTGAACAAGCTGATGTTAGGGGCTCATTGGCTACCATGCACAGATGTCCCAGATTGTGCACGCTCCAGTTTTAGTAAATCAAACTCATAGTTTCCATTCCTGTGGTAGGACCTTCCACAGCCTAACTGTTCTTACCACAAATAATACTACTTCCTTGATATTCTCCTTTCTTGCATGAGTCATTATGACCTTTTACTATATACAGTACATACAGTATTTCCCTTTGCTAGCAACAGACATTTTTTACATAAAATTGCATTGATGATTATGTGTTTGTACCTCTGAAATTTGCAATATGTTTGCAATAAACAACCAGAAGTGCAGAGTTTGTGACCTGTATTTATTTTACAGAGAATATACAAAGTGAGACACACTTCCTGTCAGTGAGAGAATGGCAGTCAATTGCTACTTTAGGAAATATGATACTGCTGTGCTCATTTGAAGTGCCCCCTGAACTAAAAAATATTTACTATCATATTTTATAAAAGTTCTCCCCTATAGTAAGGCTGGCCATACACTATACAATTTTCTTACTCAATTTCCTTTAGACTTACCTTCAACTAGTAGAACTACAACTATGTAGTGCAAGGGCCTACCTGATTGCATACAGATTGAATGGGTTTAGGTTTAACCTCATATTATATGGTTTTGGTGAATCTAAAGGAAATTTGAACAAGAAAATTGTATAGTGTATGGCCAGCCTAAGAATCCTCATTTCCCCTTTCTTATTCATGTTTTGATGTGCACGCACAAGTGTATTGCCCCACCATATATATGCGGAAGGTATAGAAACTGTTTTACTATAAACAATTGTGTTCACAATCCTATGAACAAGTATAATCATTTAATCATTGTGTGTTTTTAGCCCATTCACACCTCTATGGCAGTGCATTTTGAAATCATTTTACATGCTATTTAAATACAGTATCCTTTTTTCATATGAAAACATGCTTTTTCTGGAAGTAGTATAAAAAGTAAGCCAGCAGGTTTGTCTGTACTCTAAATGTACAGCTGTAAACTGCACTGAATGGAAATAAAGTAGGATATTCTGCAATTTCCTAATGTGTTTGAACAGTAGTTATTGGCTGCGGCTACTCAAGTTAAATGAATCGTATCTATTATGTTTTTGTGTGGTGTGTTGAAAACAGAAATATGTATCGAGTGATTCTGCTGAACAAGTTTCTAAATTGAAAACATTCTTATCGCATAGGGATAACAAGGGGTGGGCCCAATAAATAGTATTGTTTTGTTTAAATAATTAGCAAATTTGCACTTTTTGAGCTTCATTCACACAGGTGCCTAAAACACTGTGTTTGGATGCATATAGCATAGATTTGTATGCATCTAAATGCAGCACTATAGGAATTAAAATGGTCATATACACAGCTGCACCTACAATTAAAATATGGCCATGCTTAGTGATGTACAAAAAAGTAGGACACAGCTACATCGGGGTCATACATAGCTGCTGATTTTGTGCATGCATGCATGTAAGCACATACAAAAGAACACATGTAAAGTCATTAGAGGAGTAGTATGCATTTAAATGCTGTACATATCTAAATGTGTCTGTAGCCCTGTGCTCCCTTGAGAGTGGCTGGTAGTAGTGGTTAACCTTATAGCTGCCCTCAATCACACCATATTTCACACATCCGTAGACACTGACCAGACCAGCTCTTGTTTTTGTTGTTTTATTTATGGGAAAAAACTTGTAAGGGATGATTGTGGGATGCCCAAAAGAATTATAGTACACAAACACACAAACTCCATATACACTCCTGTATGTGCACACTTTCACTGCAGACTATCCCTCTGCAGACTTTTACTCCTCACAACTCTCCAGCACTTGCTGACCGTTTCTGACACCGTTCTCTCTCCACCACTGAACTTAGTAAATCATCACTCCATTACTTCTCTTCAGCACTGAACTTAGTTTCCATCTTGAAAGAAAATGTATTAAGCCCCTATGTTCCTTTCTCTTCATCGTGGCTAGCACATGGCGAAGCCTACTCTCAGCAGAACCTCCAGAACACCCATCACAGGCCAGGGATCATGGGCTCCTGATTGTGTAGCAAAAGTACTTGAGTGCTAGCCGGGACTTTGATGGACTAAAACGCCCAGCCCATCCCTCTTCCAGGTCCCACCAACCTGCTTTTGCTCAGTGACTCTCCTTTCCCTTAACTGGCTCCCAAGGCTTCCACAGAATGTCCACTATTCCTCTCTCAGCCTGCTCAAGCACTTTTTCTTGCAGTTCCCAGGGACCATCACTCACCAAACCGGTGGATCAATTTAAAGTCTCTCACTTTGTAGCACCTCCGCTGTTCTTCTGTTCCCCTGTGTGGCCCCAGGAATCTCCACCACTCCTGGCTGCACCCAAACCTCCAGGCCCCCAGACTGGGGCGACCTCCCAGGTAGAGGCCTTCACAGCACCTCTACTACGTCTCCAGACTTCCACCCGACACTTCTCCTCCTAGATTGGGCTGACTCAAAGTATTTAAGGAGGCCTGTCCCCTGTCAATCCTGCTTGGGGATTGGTCATGGCTCCCTAGAACATTCCAGATGGCTCCACCTATCTCCCAGCACTCTTACCAGAAACCCTCCTCCAGGTTTCTACAAAGAAGTAGAAGGTTCTGGTGACCTCATCTGTCAAGTCAGCTACTATATGGTTAAGTATGTTATGAGTTCCTTTGCATGAATTGGCAAGTTTACATCAACAAGAATACAGAAATTATACTGAACCATAGGCATGTGTTTCTGTTCTTCTAAAACAATTGATGAAACACGGAAATAAATACCCCCAATGTTGGCTTTCAGGCATAAACATAAACTAATCAGCAGGAAAATTAATTCTGATTATGAAGTCACAAATAAAGGAGCCAATTCCTGCAACAAAAAATGCTGCAAACTGTGCAGCTAAATCAATCTATCCAAAAGTGTCACACACAAAAGAGACCTTCAGTATCACAGGATCATACAGCTGTACTTCCAGCAATGTTGTGTACCTCATCCAATGCTAAATATGCTGCAAAAGATCTTATGTTGGCAAAACAGGACAGAGATTATAAACTAGGATGAATCTACACAGAGACTCAATCAAAGAACACAAGGAAGATTATTTCTGCACACCTTTGCGACATCATTTCTCACAATGAGACCCCATTATGAAAGACCTGAATGTTTTAGTTCTTAGATGGAACTTCAAAACTATTCAGGAAAGTAAAACTTTAGAACTAAGAATGATAATAACTTTTGAGACAAAATATATTGGGCTAAATGTGGACTTGGGTTTTCTAAATATTTTTTCTGCAGTTTAGCAACCTCCCGTCACCTTTGAGACTGTTACTCCCCCTCACCCTCTCCCTGCCTTCTCTTTGTGTTTTCTTTTTTACCTTTTTTTGCACTTTTTTTCTTCAGAGAGTACCCTACTTAACATTCTGCTAAAACTTTGTGTATTAGTACTGCTTAGACCTTGAAGAATGTGACACACCCCAAAAGCTTATCCTGAAAATTTGGATATTAGTGCAAATAAGACAAAGTATCACGGACAGTACTCAATTGAATCAATTATGGTAGCTTATTTGAATTTCACAGTGGGCTTCATAATCAGCACAAAGTTACTCTGGAGAAATACATTTAACATTGCTCAGTTGGTAGAGGTCTAGCATCAACAATTCCCAATGCCCACTTGATAAATGCTAAGCAATGCTAAGATAGTTATCTTCAGTATATTGTTACTGGAACTGCTAATTGAGACAAATATTTTATTCTGGAACATTTATTTCTCTAGTACATAAGTCCCTATTTTACTAAAGAAGTGTTTTCTTGCAGTTTTGTCCCATCACTTCCTGTATTACTTGTCCCATCTCCAGTGAAAGATCTCCAGGTCAAAAACTGTATTAAAAATGTTGGTTTTAAAAAAGAACTTAATTCACATTTTCAAAAATAAGGAGTTTCCTCATTTTAGGATAATGGGTGGAGTAAATCACTCCACCAGGTGACTTTTTGTTTGCTTTAAAATATATCTAAACAGTAATGCCTAACCTTTTTATATGCTGCATAAAGTATAGAAGAAATACACCTGCTGTCATATTTTTTTTTTTTTTTAATGTTTCAATTTTTTTTCCATAAATGCTTTATTGAAAATACCAATGTCAGTTTACAAGGTGAATGGTCCCAATGGACCTGCTGATGACATAATTACAGATATACCAAAATTAACAATTAAATATTATATGAATAATGTTTTTCAGCAAGAGAAGCATCCAGCTTGCTCAAGGGTCAAACTAAGTTAGATGCCTCATAACCAAGCTGTAAGAGGTAAAAGGGAAGGGAAGTAGAACAAACTAAGAAAAAGAAGAAAAAGGAGGGTGAAAAACCCAATTCAAAAGATACCAGGCCTGGGTTGCGCAGCCAACCAACCAAGGCCAATACTGGCTGTTAAACAATCCTGATACAAACAAAACCAAACTATCCATATAAAGAAGCCAGGAACACCATGTGTTCAAATGAGCTTCAGTCATCTCATGTAGGCGCTGCTCTAATTTTTTTTATCTCTTCCTTCCAACAGGAAGTGATAGCATATATTTCCAACATGATGGTACCCCTCAATTAGAAAATTGTCATGGTAACAACCATGCCTCTTGGAAGACCTACCTTCTGTTCCTTTTTTGGTGGCAACTCAAAATTTTGGATTTACCCTCACTTGTATTCCTATTGACAATGCTGATCAGCGCAATTTAGTGAATATTCCTAATAGGGATATCGACAGTAATAAAAACCTGGTGGTTCTAATCCTTCCTCATCCTGTCCAAACTTAAACCATGTTTTGTCTTTAGTTTTATTTTAAGTTTACTTTAATAGAACCTGTCTGATTACACTGTTTTGCAGCTCCCAAGCCCTACTTCATATAAGCCATGGTTTCCATGGTTTGAGCCTGAAAGAGCTCAATGCAGTTTGTAATAAATGGCCCAATCATATCTGTGGTTTTGGAAGTACAGTTAGCCTAGAAACAAATAGGATTGACTATTGTTTGGATTTGTAATGGAAATGAGGCATAATGGTAACTTTGCTTTGTTTTAAGAGGGTTCTTATCTGCTTCTTCATTATTTATACGCAATAGCAAATTTGTTTTTGGTTAAACTTTTTGTAAATGGCAGAAACTTTTAATACACCCAGTTACCAATATCAAAAGAAATACAACATATCTGTCACAATATTTAGACATAAAAGATTACTAATGTCTGGCTTAAGATTTTAAATACTTTGAACATTAGCTTTCCCAGGTTCAGAAATGATTAAGTACTATCAGGTTAGTTATATTTGCTATTGAAATAGTTTTTGTCATTAGAAACTATAGGTAATGTCTTTTAGGCCACTGTTTTTTCTAAGTTCAAACAGGATATTATTTACTGTATACTACATGGTTTTTTAATGTGATCATGATGCATGTTGCTTCCTACCAATTGAAATATTGTAGCTATATGCTATGCTTATGGGTTTACTCACCAAATAAAACTAAATAAATGTAATAATTATGTATTTTATGTACAATGAGCTAAAAAGACAATGCTGAGTGTCCTATAGTAATGCGTCAGAATCCTTGCTTCATTTTTAAATTTGGACTGCTTGAAAAGGTAGAAACAGATTGGTTACAATGGGTATTGTGGCGTTTGTGAGCTAGCACACTTTTCATAAATCGGCCCTATACGAATAAATAAATAATGTCACACTTACATATAAAAATACCGTTAGAAATATTCTAGTCAGTCAAAAACCCATCCTGCATGTGCACTATAAAAAAGCATTAATATGACTAGTAAATAAGCCATATTGTATGTGACATAGCTGGGATGTTTCAAATAGCTGAAAAATTTAGTTGACATTTTAGATAAATAGAGCTTTGTCCTGTTTTGATCTAAATAAACCATTCACATACACTGTTGTCAGTAATGTTTTGTATCTCAGATTGAATTATATGGGTTTCAAGCTGATTGTGACTATTATTATTGCTTTTCTCAGAGCTATTTATGTTATTGTTAAAAAAGTAATGTAAATTGTTTAATCATAACTAATGATAGGTGAATTGATTAGTCCAAGCTAGCATTCCCAGTAGAGTCAAATGATTCATTAGGGGCTAAATGTTTTTAAATGTAATACCCAAATGATTTGCTCTACCTGATCCTGTAGGTTTGGCATAGTACTGTGTAAAGTGACAGGACACCGTGGCTGGGTCCTGGATAGGAGAAATGTGTCCCCATTGTTTGAGGTTGCTGACCCACCTTTAAATCCCACTGGGTAGCAGACTTAAGTAGTAGTCCATAATTGTTCATTTGAAAATCTGTGGTCCTGTTAACTTCTTTGGCTAGAATGATTTTGTGACTTGTTGTCGTGACAGGTGATGCATTTGGGTCTGCGGTAACTGGCCAGCATGATATTTCCAGCAGTGCATCTGGTGGAGGCAAACAGTAACAGTCAGCCCAAGGTGGGCTGAGATCACCTCCATTCGCTTGGCTTAACAGCTTGGTAAATCATAATATACCTTCTCTGGTTCTGCTGATAGAAACAGAGCTAGGCCATCCCTCTCTCTTGGCTGTGAGTTAAAACACAGTTACAGTTACATAATTAGTTAGGTTGAAAAAAGACACAAGTCCATCTAATTCAACCAATAAAAGGGAAAAAAACATACAATCCCATATACACAATCCTACACCCACAGTTGATCTAGAGGAAGGCAAAAACCACAGTAAAGCATCATTCAATTTGCTCCAGCAGGGGAAACAATTCCTTCCAGATCCCCAGAGAGGCAATTGGATATTCCCTGGAGCAAACATGGCAAGGAATGCTTCCACATCATCATAAGGAGTAAACTATTGCAAGAAATTGCTGGCCCTCACCATCGCTGGTTTGCTAGGGGCAACAACCACATTCAAACGATCCACCAGAGGGGTCAATTAGGCCTGCACACACTCCCTCTGAGCCTCCAGGTGTATTGCCTGGGAATGCTGAGCTTGTACCAATAGGGCCAAGGTCTGTGGTGATTGGCTTTCATGGAGGCCTGTAGTTGCACTTAAGTGGCCTCCTGCTATGCCACTGTAGCCTGAACCAGAACTTTTGCATCTCCTCTATGCCTCCATGAAAGGTTTTAAGTGCTTGTGCTGTTTTGACCAAGGACATGCACAATAGGCACTGGCTGCAAAACAACTTTCCTGGCTAGATTGCCCATCCAGACACCAATTGTGATATTTGTGATTCTGGGTCACCAGCTAGCTGACTTTGTAAAAGCAAACAGTCTTTATTTTTCAACAGAGCAATGAAAACAGTCCTTTTTTAGCAGGAAACAAACAAAACAGTGCATCACTCTGGTGCACAAAAACAAAACGTCTGCTCTCTGCCAATATATACTTGTCCCACAACAGGGTTTAAACTCCCTGCCTGTTCCAGGGGTCCAAAGAAAAGGTCACAGATCAGCAATATCTCAGTAACCAATAGCACACAGCTACTTCTCACAAGTGTATTCTGCTCCACACAGCACTTCATGAACCTCTGCTGACTGGTTCCTGTCCTTTTCAGCACTCTCTCCCAGGTGGGTTAGCCCTTGCAGGACCAAGATACCCCTCTTCAGGGTTGGAGGCTTTTTCTGACCTAAAAATTCTCCAAACGTCCGAATTCCTAGGACCCATATCAGAAATCCTGTGAAAACTGTAAATAAGTTTTTACAAGTCCTCAGAAACACAGTATGCTAGGTTTGTTGCCTGTAGCCCATTTTTCGTTTTTGTTAAGGAGCTTTTTGCACTAAGAAAGAGGAAAACGCCTGAAGGTCCATTAATCAGTAATTGTACCCTTGTACCTTTTACTCACTCCCCCCACTGTCTGCAGCTCCTCCCCTCCTTTTCCTCCTTATCTTCCCCCTAAAGACTTATAAATACTTGTCCTTACTCCTGCCAGATTTTTATTGTGTAGTCTTTGACAGCCAAAAAGCCCTGCCTCAAAATCTCATGGCCGGATAGATTCTTCTGTGCATGACCCCTAAAAACCCAATTATTTTAAGCTTTCCAATAGTAGGCAGTGGATCTAGAAATGCCTATTGATCCTGTAGTCCCCCTAATGCAGCTTCCTGTGATGATATGGCAATGATGCTGCACTGCTGCATTCAGACCTATGTTGCCACTATTTTACTTTAATGTAGACTGTGCCTGCTTGCACTACAGTTGGATGAAAAATGTTCTGGGGGCATGACAATCAGCATTGCCCATTCTGGTAGCTTATCAATCAGCACCTTGCCCTGCCTGGTCATGCACACTGCTTTCTGAAATATTAGCACTGCCTCTATTGTTAAAAACTCTCCTACTGTAGGCTGCAGTGTCTGAAAGGTGGGGCGTGTATAAAACATATAATTCAGTTCAGTAAGAAAAGATAAAACAAATGTTTTAGTTACTTGATAATGCTTGTGCATCACATAGTAACTGGATTTGGAACATGTTTAGAAGGTCATACCAGAGCCTTTTGTTGTACTTTAACCGCTTGCTGACCCTATACATATAGACATATACTGTATGTGGCAAGGTGGCTTTCACATGATAAATGATTATGCACTTCCAGGACTCAATGTCCGCCAGGACCCACCAATTGTTCCAGAGAAAAGCAGAACGGTGATCTGCCTATGTACACAAGGCAGATCACCATTCTGTCAGTAGGGAAGGTAGTGATCCTGTGTTTCTGCTAAGCAGGAACCCGGGTCTCTGCCTTCCCACAGTAAAAGCACCTCCCCCACAGTTAGCAAGCACTCCCTAAGAAAACATTTAATACTTTGATCACCCCTGATGTTAACTCCTTCCCTGCCAGTGCCATTAGTACAGTGACAGTGCATATTTTTTAGCACTGATCACTGTATTGGTGTCTCTGGTCCCCAAAAAAGTGTCAAAAGCATCAGTGTCAGATTTTCCCACCGCAATATCGCAGTCCCGCTATACGTCACTGATCGTTGCGATTACTAGTAAAAAAAATAAATAAAAATTACATAAATATATTCCATAGTTTGTAAATGCTATAACTTTTGCACAAACCAATCAATATACGCTTATTGGGATTCTTTTATCAAAAAAATGGAGCAGAACACATATTGGCCTAAATTGATACAGAAATTAGATTTTGTTTACATTTTTTTCATTGGATGCATGTTTTATAGCAGAAAGTAAAAAATATTGTTTTTGTTTTCAAAATTGTCTTTTTTTGTTTGTAGTGCAAAAAAATAAAAACCGCAGAGGTGATCAAATATCACCAAAAAAAAATATCTATTTGTGGGAAAAAAGGACATACATCTTATTTGCGTACAGTGTTGCATGGCCACACAGTTGTCGGTTAAAACAATGCAGTGCCATATCACAAAAAATGGCCTGGTCATGAAGGGGGGTAAACCTTCCAGAGCTGAAGTGGTCAATTTTTAGATTTAATATAACCAATAAAATAAGCCCATGACTTTTTACCACCCCTCCCTTTAGAACTTGGCACCTAACCCCAACTTTATTCTTATCAGTTAAACTAACTCTGAACCTAACCCTCCTAAAGTGATCCCTAAAAGTGGAACTAAGTGATTTCAATTTTCCAGGAGCTCCTGCAATAATGTGCAAGTATGCACAGGATATGTATTATGGCATTATTTTGAATTCTTGTAAAGATTGCTGCTCCAGTGGTGCAATGTCTGCATGATTCCTTTTCATACCATTGCTTCCATCTTCTCCTGGTCTTTTTATCTTTTTATGGGTCTGTAGTCTTCAGCAGTCTTGATTGGCCAGGTAGGAATGATGTAACCCCTATGCATAGAACAAGCAACATTGCTATTAACTTTTTTAACACTTTATTTTTATGACATCATATTTGTAATAGCAATACAAACAAAAGTTATATTTGGCAATCCAATATATGCTTACTTGATGCATTTCCTTCCCTTGAGTGCAGCCTCTATGCTGGCCATTTTTTTCTACAGCTTTTTGGATTCCATGCATGCATTGACAGCCTCTCCTCTGCTTCTCTTACTTTGAATTTTCAAAAACAATGTATCATATAGTACCTTGCTGTCTGCAAGCAATGATCCCTTTGCTGGCTTTGTCTCTTGAAACTCTGCCTCTCAGCACATCTGTAGTTCAGAATCAGGCTCTGTGAAATGTGTTACATAACAGTACATACTCAGTGGGCATTGTGAATACATGTCACTAAATTCAAGGAAGAAAATGTGTGGGGATCTTCATTAAGTACATTTACAAACTTCAAGATTGTCTAGATTAATAGGAGCAGGCTAGAAATAACTGAAATACAATGTAGAGTTTAATAAATGATTTTACATTTTGATCATAGATATGCTTAACTGACATTGTACCATAAAGCTACAGAATATAGCTAGAGTGTCAGGGAGAAAAATATAAGACTGCAGATAGGTTGTAAAGAAGGTTTTTACAAACAAACAGCATGATTTCCAGAAGCCTTGCTCTGAATTAGCACACTATTCATAGTATTTTACTTCGTAATGCAAATTATAGCAAAATAACATTGCTATACATCATTTAATATCTAATGTACTATTGTTTGTATGGGAGCAAAGTTTGACAAAAAAGGCTTATTGCCAAAATCATATCCAGTTCACACTATTAAAACAAATATTATCTTTTAAAAAGCTGCTGTACTCTTCCCCAACAGACATGTGCTTGTTTGCATCTTCAGGAGAAAGCTTGCAATCACTAGGTTAAAAAGGTCTACTTTTTTAAAACTTTCTGATAACTATAATGTATACAAAGGTATCATCGCTATAGCTCTCCCATTGTGCCATCTTCAAAAAACAGAATGGTTATCATTATCAATGCCAGAGGGCAATATTATTGTCAATTTAAAAACATGATTGACTTATGATTCTTCATGCAGAAATTAGAGTTCAAGCTGCTTTTAGCTATTTGAAAGCCTATAAGTGACGCAGTGTCTGAACTGTACAATTAGCAGTGCAGTATCTGAATAGTACAATGTGTTGTTATGCTGATAAGGAGAAGTTAGATTGGATAGTTGTTATAACTGTGATGGCTCCGGCTATAATCATACATTCAGCACTGGTGTAATAGTAGATCAAAGTTTTTGGAACCTTTCTCATGTTAAGTAGCAGCTCAATAGATATTTACAAAATACACATCTGTAAATATATACAAGAATATGTTGTCAACCACTTAAGGACCGGAAGGATTTCCCCCTTTAGGACCAGAGCCCTTTTTGCGATTCGGCGCTGCATCGCTTTAACTGACAATTGCACGGTCGTGCGACGTTGTACCCAAACAAAATTTGCGTCCTTTTTTTCCCACAAATAGAGCTTTCTTTTGGTGGTATTTGATCACCTCTGCATCATTTCTGATCGCCGCTATAAACAAAAGAAGAGGGACAATTTTGCAAAAAAAAACAAATTTCTTACTTTTTGCTAAAATACAAATCCAAAAAAAAAAAATATAAAAAAACATTTTTTTTCATCAGTTTTGGCCGATTTATATTCTTCCTCATATTTGTGATAAAAAAAATCGCAATCGGCATTTATTGATTGGTTTGCGCAAAAGTGGTCGCGTTTACGGATGATGAGAATTAATTTCTGGGGTTTTTATTTATTTTTATTTTTTTACTAGTAATGGCGGCGATCTGCGATTTTTAGCGGTACTGCGATATTTCAGCGGACATGTCGGATCATTTTGACACTTTTTTGGGACCATTGGCATTTATACAGCGATCAGTGCTATAAAAATGCACTGATTACTGTGTAAAGGCCATTGGCAGTGAAGGGGTTAACCTGCAGGGGGCGCTCTAAGGGTTAACAGTGTTCCCTGGGCATGTTCTAACTGTGGGGGGACTGCCCTAGCTGGGGAAGGGAAGTGATCACAGCTTCCGTGTAGAGGAAGGCTGTGATCACAGCCCTTCCCCCCTCACAGAACGGAGGTCCGTGTTTACTTACACGGACCTCCATTCTTTCACTCCGGGGGGGGGGCATCGCGGGTGGCCGGCGGAGATCAAATCCACCGCACCCGCTCCCTGGCCCTCCCCGGACACAGTGAGCGCGCGGGCGCACCTCTGGCGGCGCGAGCACGCTCACTGGGCGCGATCTCGCGGCCGCCGTCATATGACGGCGATTCGCTTTACAGAGCCACCTTGTCGCCGTCAAATGCCGATCAGCCATCGGCAAGAATCCATTGCAGGGTTGGAGAAAAGGAATATCTGGTGTATGACATTGAGAAATTTCAAACAATTTGCATGGTGATAACACAAGTTATCACATTGAGTGGCACCACATAATGCAATGTGTTGCACTGCCATTCATTTTCAATGGCACCCCAATACACCAAAGCAACACACCTGTGTTTCAGCATGCTGCAAAGCACAGTAGCAAGGTAGCACATTATGTTGCTTTGCTATGCAGTGTGCACCCAAAAAAAGGGTCAGCTGCCATTTCCTGTGCACTATGGTGCATTGGCAGCCCATTTTAAATTATTTGGGTCGCCTTTGTGTAATTATTTTAATGCACAGCATAGACGTGAAGCATAAAAGAACCCAACAACTTATTTGTTAAAATGTGTGAAATAATACAAGATTCACATGGAATGTAGATGCACACAAAGTAAAATAGAACTGACTAATTGTCAGTAGTACTTTAAAAAAAAAGTAGAGAATAAGATTCAGCTGAGAGGGCTATATCATTTTTTTTTCTTATCTCATGAGATAAGAAAAATATACGATAATAAAGGCAGATATATTTTACATATTTGCGCAGCGTTGGAAAATGGATTACAAATGCATATAAGGAGGTGGTAGGAAAAATAATAATTGCTGACTTAAGAGAACTTCATCTAAAGTTGATAAATAGATCCTTTATATCAATAAATAGGTATTCAGAATTCTTCTGAGAGGTCAAAAGAAAATGCCCTAAATGTCGTTCAAATTATGAAGGTTTAAATTTTATATGTTTTTTTGTGGCCATGTTAGAAAATTTTGGAATAAATCGACCTAATGATTGGGGAAATGTTAGGGCAAAAAATGATGATAGGGTTGAAGGATATTCATTGGATTGGGACATTGGTGCCCTGATGATTAATCTACTAAACAAAAAACTTATTGTATGTTCCAGATTTTTAAGCTATTTTCAAGCTATGCCAAAGTTATTTTTCAATGCATTAAAATATTGTTTGCTTAACCACGTCAATACAGGGCACTTTCACCCCCTTCTTGCCCAGTCTAATTTTTAGCTTTCAGCGCTGTCACATTTTGAATGACAATTGCGCAGTCATGCAACACTGTACCCAAAATAAATTATTGTCATGTTTTCCCACAAATAGAGCTTTCTTTTGGTGGTATTTGATCACCACTGGGGCTTTTATTTTTGGTGCTCCTTCACTGATGAGGCTGCACTGATAAGGCAGGGCTCATTGGCACTGATGAGATGGCACTGATTGGCACTGATGATGAGGCACTTATATGCAGCACTGATGGGCACTGATAGGTGGCACTGATAAGCAGCACTGATGGGCACTGCTAGGTGGCACTAATATGTAGCACTAATGGGCACTGATAGGTGACACTAATGGACACTCATAGGTGGCACTGATAGGTGGCACTGTTGGGCACTTTCTAGTTTCACTGATGGGTACTGATGGACACTGCTAGGCAGCACTGACAGGAATCACTGATGCACATAGTACCATCCTATTGGGCACTGATTGTCATCGCTGGTGGTCTCACCTGGCGGAATCCAGTTGGTATCCCTGGTGGTCTCCAGTGGGCATCCTTGATGGATCTGCACTGATAATCAATGCACTGATTATCAGCACAGTCCCCCCCCCCCGTCAGGAGAGCAGCTATTCGTCTCTCATCTACTCACACCTGTCAGTGCGAGTAGAGGAAAAGCCGATAAACGGCTCTTCCTGGTTACCATGTGATCAGCTGTGATTGAACACAGCTGATCACATGGTAAAGATTCTACGTCATAGGCTCTTTATTGGGATCAGAGATGCGGTGTGTCAGACTGCCATCATATGACATCAAGTCAAGGTAATCATACCACTTTTCGGCCATCATTCTGCTGTGTAGCGGGCAGGAAGTGGTTAATGAAAGTTCTTTGTTTGCATTACAGACTTTATTAAACATTTGTATTTAATTATATGTGGTGTAATTACATAATAATCTGTTCATTTACTAACACAACTCTAGAGACAATATCACTTTAGCCCTGTAAAGTAGCAGCTGTGGATGTAAGTCATGGAAATAAACCAAGAAGGTATGCAGAAAAACATGACAGTGTTCTATGAAAATCAATTTCTAGTTTTCAGATAAGCATACTTGTTACCTCAACATATACGCTAGAAAGCTTGACTGAAAATACATCCATATCAGCAGTGCTTGCTTAGGTTTCAGGCACATCTAGGCTCATATGAACAGGCAATACAAACTAAAATTAGATAAGGAATGTGAAAACTGTGAGACTATAGCTGGCCATATACTATGTAATCTGATTGTACAATCTCTGTATAATTTCCTTTTACATTTACTAAAACAATGGAATAAGAGTACCTACCTGAACAAACTATTCAATTTGTATCAAATCATACAGGCCCTTGCACTACATAGATGATGTTAGATCTAAAGGAGATCTACCAGATTGTATAGTGTATGGACACCTTTAAAGTGTGTATAAATTCTAACAATTGACTTTTTGTTATTTGCTGCCTTTGGTCTGTTAAATTAACAATTGAAAGAGTTTTGTTATATATGTTCAATAAGTGCAAATGCAAACCTGTTGATAATGCCAACAATCTTTTGGACCAATATCTTCCTGTGTTTTTTGCCTCTTCTGGCTGTTAACTGTTAGCAATGTTCCCAGCTATATCTGCAGGTCTACAGAACACCTCCCACCTTTTGTAATAGATAAGAGGAACGGTGTTCTGTAGTACTGTCCTAGGGTGGCAACACAACTCCCGCATGGATACAATACAGTGAGTGAGTGTTATCACTCTAGGGCATGAAGTGCATTAATGGCAGGATCACAAGATGAAAATAAAGCACAAAAAGCCTGGAATAAAAATAAAATACATGCAGACAGCACTTCTAAGGACTGGTAGTCTGCAATATATTCATTTTTTGTTCTTGTACACTGGTTTACCATATTTGTGCTCTGTAGTTAGGGGGAGGGGAATTCAATAAAGAAATAAGGACTATTTTCTTTAAAATCTTTACTGTCACGTGTGGCAGATTTAGGTAGTTCTGCAATAAATTCAAAAATAATTACCTCCATTTTGTAAATGAAACAAACTGGAGGTAATTATGACCTATTCCTAATTGGTGTACAGAGAGAAGCAGAGTGCCTATCTTTGTCTACACTGTAACAGACCTGCATATTCACCACTGCTACTCCCTCCCAACTTGAGGTGAGCAGGTTTTTCATTTGGTGTTGGTGGTGCACTCACTATTGAAGGAAAGAAAATCCATAGACGATCACCGTTGGTGGTGGAGCAGGTTTCTTTATATATTATTGTTTTGGATTCAAAAGAATTATAATATGTTATTTAATATATTTTGGAGAGACTGAGGTTTAACAATATTATAAATATTAGAGTATGATTAATGACGTTTGTCACACATTTATTTAGTTGCGCTGCACTATATAGGTTGAATTATTAATTTTGTAGTGTTGTGAAATCACTGAGGAGTGTTCAGCTAGCAACATATCAATACCAATATTTTCTATTTTGTTTTATATAATTTGGGCACTAGATAAATAGGAGGTGCGCTGATTGTTACTAGCTATATAACTAGATATAAAAACCAAGTTTTTGATCTTCAGCTGTTAAGTCAACATTTTGGCATATAATAACAAGAAAGACGCAAACAGATTTTAAAAGAGAATATTTATTGATTACAAAAACATGTATCAAGTCTGTTGTATGCTGATCCAGTCTGCTACATTTGACTATAGACACCCCTCTGCCTGAAACCATAACATAATTAAGCAATTATTTTATAGTAAGACATTTAATAGTGCCATCTGTTTTGTATTCACTTTCATTAATCAATAACAAATATATGACTAATCTGATTGTATGAAGTTTCAGGAAGAGAATTATTTGTTTTTTTTCCAACAGACATAGTACCCATTAAGGGAAAAACAACTACCCAACAAGCTTTGCCAGAATTAATTCAAATATGAATCTGAAATAAGCCCATGTTTTGTCTGTAACCACGTGCTATACCCTAGAGTTCATTCTCACATTCCTAGCCACAACCTGAAGGTGTGAGGCTTGTATGATTTGGAACGTATCATTATTAAGGGAGGTTGTAGCATTTTAAGTGCTTCTCCGGGTCTTACTAACCAAATATTTGCTTCTTTCTTCACAAGAGTAAACACCAGCTGGAAAAGCAGCACCTCCATATTTAAAGGGATTAGAGCAGCATAATCTCAAAATAGAGTTGTGCTCATAAGTTTACATATCCTGGCAGAATTTATGATTTTTTTGGCCATTTTTCAGAGAATATAATGATAACATAAAAACTTTTCTTTCACTCATGGTTAGTGTTTGACTGAAGCCATTTATTATCAATCAACTGTGTTTACTCTTTTTAAATCATAATGACGACAGAAACTACCCAAATGACCCTGATCAAAAGTTTACCCCAGTTCTTAATACTGTGTATTGCCTCCTTTAACATCAATGACAGCTTTACGTCTTTTGCAGTATTTGTGTGTGGATGAGGCTCTTTATCTTCTCAGATGGTAAAGCTACCCATTCCTCTTTGAAAAAAAGCCTCTAGTTCCTGGAAATTCTTGGGCTGTCTTGCATGAACTGCACATTTGGGATCTCCCCGGAGTGGCTCAAAGATATTGAGGTCAGGAGACTGACATGGCCACTCCAGAACCTTCACTTTATTCTGCTGTAGCCAATGACAGGTCGACTTGGCCTTGTGTTTTGGATCATTGTCATGTTGGAATGTCCAAATACGTCCCATGCGCGGCTTCCTGGCTGATGAATGCAAATGTTCTTCCAGTATTTTTTGATAACATACTGCATTCATCTTGCCATCGATTTTGACCTAATTTCCTGTGCCTGTGTAGCTCACACATCCCCAAAACATCAGCGATCCACCTCTGTGTTTCACAGGCCTTGTTTACTCCTCTCCAAATGTAGCATGTATAGTTGTGGCCAAAAAGCTCAATTTTGGTCTCATCCCTCCAAATGACTTTGTGCCAGAAGGTTTGAGGCTTGTCTCTGTGCTGTTTTGCATATTGTAAGCAGGATACTTTGTGGCATTTGCGTAGTAATGGTTTTTTTCTGGTGACTCGACCTTGCAGCCCATCTTTCTTTCATTCAAGTGCCTCCTTATTGTGCATCTTGAAACCACTACACCACATATTTTCAGAGAGTCCTGTATTTCACCTGAAGTTATTTGTGGGTTTTTATTTGCATCCCGAACAATTATCCTGGCAGTTGTAGCTTAAATTTTAGTTGGTCAACCTGACTGTGGTTTGATTTCAACAGAACCCCTCATTTTCCACTTCTTGATTAGAGTTTGAACACTGCTGATTAGCATTCTCAATTCATTGGATATCTTTTTATATCCCTTTCTTGTTTTATACAGTTCAACTACCTTTTCCCGTAGATCCTTTGACAATTATTTTGCTTTCCCCATGACTCTAAATCCATAAACGCCAGTGCAGCACTGGATGAAAGATGCAAGGGTCTTTAAGGAGTCCAGAAACTCATTGAACTTTTTATACACACACACTAATTACAAGCAAGCAGATCACAGGTGAGGATGGTTACCTTTAATAGCCATTCAAACCCCTTTGTGTTAACTTGTGTGCATGTTATCAGGCCAAAATCACCAGGGTATGTAAACTTTTGATCATGGTCATTTGGGTAGTTTCTGTTGTCATTATGATTTAAAAAGAGTAAACACAGTTGATTGATAATAAATGGCTTCAGCCAAACACTAACCATGAGTGAAAGAAATGTTTTTGTAATATCATTCATTTTCTCTGAAAAATGGTCAAGAAATCATAAATTCTGCCAGGGTATGTAAACTTATGAGCACAACTGTATCTCACAGATTCCTGCAGGGCACCAAAGCCAGTACAGCAACCTCACTCTTCTCTATTGCATTTTAACAGTACACCAAACCACCACTAGAACACTAACTGAACAATGGAGGCACAGACAAACACAACATAAAGTCACCACTCTCATCAATCTGCCCAGTCTTCTCTCTCTACTTGTCAGAAAGTTCCGTATTAAGTTGTCAATATATGCATTATATTTGCACCTAACACTGTGTTGTCCAATTCTCTTCCAGTCTCAATGCTACTATATGGGGGTTTACAGGAAGAAAATATAAATAAATATTCCAATACTTATACTAGCAAAAATACATTTTCATTTGTTTTCATAAAATACTGTACATGTGATGATTTCATGATAGTCTCATATTTGCTTGGAGTCCAGCTTTAATAAAAAAAATATACAGTGGAACCTTTGATTACGAGCATAATCTGTTCCAGGAGAATGCTTGTAATCCAAATCACTCATATATCAAAGCATATTTCCCCATAGGAAACAATGGAAACTCAGATAATTTGTTCCACTGCTTGTCAATGCAGTACTGTATGTGGCCAGAGGTCCGGGGGCGCTGGTGTATGCAATACCATATGTGGCCAGAGGTGTGGTGGCATTGGTGAGCCTCAGAGATGCTCGGAAACATTTGAAAAAGCTCGGGAACTGTTTACATTTTTGGTATTTCTGAATATTTCCGAGTATTTTTGAATGCTCCCAAGGGTCTCTGAAGCTCACCAGCGCCCCTCTGGTCAAATGTGGTATTTCATGCACAGGGGCTCAATCCTGCTCGTTTTGCGAGACAGCGCTCAAAAACCGTATCAAGATTTAAAAAAAAAAAATACTAGTTTTTCAAAATTCTCGTTAGCTGCGTTACTCGTGAACTAAGGTTCCACTTTATATTCTCTGTAGAGAGTTATGCTTTCAAGATTAAAGGAGATAATAATATCTAAAAAAAACTCAAACAAGGCCTTTCTTGCATGAACTACCACCCATTGTTTGTGTTCTAGCTACAAGAATAACAAATGTTTGCCCATTAAAAGAGCCATGTTAATACTTGCATTAATGATTGCTTTTTTAATAATATAAGTGGTTTAAAAAAAGTCAGCATAGGAGAAAGCCTACAAGTGAATCACACTGTTCCCCTGCCTTTGCTGCAAGAACACATTGCTAAGTAGAGAAGTGGCATCCTGATTGGCTGAATTAACTACACCATTCAGTGTGTGTCAGCTTGCATGATCTGATATTTTTGTTTTTATACTTTTTTTGGTTGGTAAAGTAGTAACAAAAGCACCAATATGATGATTTACTGTACTTTTCTGTAGACTTTTTTTATCACCTCAGCTATAAGGGTTCAAGTCCAAGAAAAAAACTATCTTTAAATACTGTATGTATCTGATGAGATGTACTGTAAATCTGTAATGAAACAAAACAGTGTGTAGTTTGTGTAAGATAAACATGTGGTTCATAGAAATATTGAACACACTAACTGAGCAAAGTGAAAGGAGACTGAGAAACATAATTTTGAGGTTTCCTTCTATTTAAATGCAATTTAAGTAACATATACTTGCAAGTGTTCCTGCCAATGGCAAGTTGCTCTGTGTGAATTTAGTTTAAAGAATGTAAAAATATAATTTACTAACTTAATGTGTTATTTTTAATGCTCCAATTACATAGATACATTTAAATAATGATCTTTTTTTCTAGAACTGGAAATTTCATTTCTAGATGATTGGTGGCAATAGCTTTATGTTTCCACCCTTGGCTAAAAATGAGCTTTTGGCTATGAAGGGTCTCCTGGCCTATACAAATTATTTTGAGATGTTCTCCTGGGTAATTTGAGTAAGACATAATTAGTAATTCTATTACAACACAGTTTGCCATTACCAAGTGTGCCAGCTGCAGAGGAATTTATTAGCGTTTGGTAAAAAAAAGTCTATTTTATGTTGCTAAGAACAAAATAAGAATATACCGTGCCTATCTATTTTCTGTTTGTTAAATTCCATTACAATTAATTTGCTCATACAACTTAGAGCAGGGTCTTCAAACTATGTCCCTCCAGTTGTTAAGGAACTACAATTCCAATCATGCCTAGTCATGTCTGTGAATGTCAGAGTTTTACAATGCCTCATGGGATGAGTAGTTCCACAACAGCTGGAGGGCCGTAGTTTGAAGATCCCTGATTTAGAGCATTGTTCATTGATGATTTACATTTAAACAATTGTATTTGAGATATTCTTTATGCAATCTGTTATTAAACAGATACAAGAAATGAACCACAGTGAAACTTTAAATATGTTTTAACATAGCGAGAAAATAAAGCTGTGTAAATTATTTAGAAAAAAAAATCAAGACCAGCAGCAGCAGTTCCTAGAGGACAGTTCTTCGTTCAAATTAAAGCCCTGATGGAGAAGGACTGTTGTATAACCTTCCAAATGCATTGCTTGTTAGTCTTTTACAGAAACTTTTATTGTGACAAAAATTATGTTTGGACTTATACAGTATAAACTATTTTCCCTTCATTCTACACAACTTTATTCTCCCAGGTGCTCTGCCAAGGCTCTTCCAGACACTAGAAAGCTGCACTAATACACAATCATTTTATTGAATTGGAACCTTTACCTATGTGAGGGTCAAGCACTCCACCAATCCAACCATTTGCACTGACCTCACTTTGAAGAGATTTATTCTCACTTCTTATTGTGTATACAGGACAGGAATTGAAGGAAAATCTCTTTAACCACTTAAGGACCGGAAGGATTTCCAGCTTTAGGACCGGAGCCCTTTTTGCGATTCGGCGCTGAGTCGCTTTAACTGACAATTGCGCGGTCGTGCGACGTTGTACCCAAACGAAATTTGCGTCCTTTTTTCCCCACAAACAGAGCTTTCTTTTGGTGGTATTTGATCCCCTCTGCGTCATTTCTGATCGCCGCTATAAACAAAAGAAGAGCGACAATTTTGCAAAAAAAAACAAATTTCTTACTTTTTGCTAAAATACAAATCCAAAAAAATATATAAAAAAACATTTTTTTTCACTGTTTTTGGCCGATTTATATTCTTCATCATATTTGCGATAAAAAAAATCGCAATCGGCGTTTATTGATTGGTTTGCGCAAAAGTGGTCGCGTTTACGGATGATGAGAATTCATTTTTGGGGTTTTTATTTTTTTTTTATTTTTTACTAATAATGGCGGCGATCTGCGATTTTTTGCGGTACTGCGATATTTCAGCGGACATGTCGGAACATTTTGACACTTTTTGGGACCATTGGCATTTATACAGCGATCAGTGCTATAAAAATGCACTGATTACTGTGTAAATGCCATTAGCAGTGAAGGGGTTAACCTGCAGGGGGCGCTCTAAGGGTTAACTATGTTCCCTGGGCGTGTTCTAACTGTATGGGGGCTTGTCTATCTGGGGAAGGGAAGTGGTCACAGCCTTCACGTACAGGAAGGCTGTGATCACAGACCTTCCCCCTCACACAGAGCGGAGGTCCGTGTTTACTTACACGGACCTCCGCTCCTTCACTCCGGGGGGGGCATCGCGGGTGGCCGGCGGCAATCGAAGCCGCCGCACCCGCTCCCTGGCCCCCCCGACACAGTGAGCGCGCGGGCGCGCCTCCGGCGGCGCACGTGCGCTCACTGTGCGCGATCTGGCGGCCGCCGTCGTATGACGGCGGTTTGCCTTACAGAGCCACTTTGCCGCCGTCAGATGCCGATCGGCGGTCGGCAAGTGGTTAATAGGGCACAGATGGCAACACCCCAACATTTCCTACACTATCCCAAGTAATGCAGACAATTTATGCAATACTTTACATATAATGTACATTCAAATCAGTCCCTGTCCTCAAGGAGCTTACCATCTAATGTCCCTATCTGTAACCCCCATGCAGGTAGTGTCATGGTTGTGATTTGAACTGATGACTCTAGTGCTCTAAGCCAGAAGTGCTAACTTCTAAGCCACTGTGTTGCCCCATATATTAAAAACTGACTGTTTTTTTCAATGCATTTAAAGTGGATGTAAACACGAAAAAAAAATATTAATAATTCTGCCTGGTAGAGTATAAAATGCCATGTCATCTGTGCCCAGTCTTGCCACAAAGAGTTAATCTAACTGTGAGTAATGAGCTTATCTTTTTTCAGGAAGAGAAAGTCAGACTAACAGGGAAATACAGACAATCAGCCCTGTGCTCTGTGAGTGACAAGCAGTTTGCTTATCTCCTTCACATAGCAGAGAAAGTTTTACACTCCCTTCTCCCTTCCTCCTCAATGTTTCAGTATAGAATTGGATGGGGAGGCTTGTGACATCACAACTCTACCCACTGAGCTCCAGCAAACACAGACACCCACTGATTCCAGAGTTTTACAGGTCTGCTAGTGCTTACAGGAAGGACATTTGAAAGGTAGGGATAGATGCAGGAGGCTTGCATGTGTATATACATTAATACTGTGCCATTAGTTTATACTGGGTGGGTGGTGGGTTTACAGCCACTTTAAGAAAGACATAATAAATATGTTTTCACTGGAGTTCCTTTTTGACTTGCTTCTAAATATGACATGACTTTAAATTTTCTGGAATTATTATTCACCCATGTGTATCTGTGGGGTTACTAAAACTTTCATTTACATTATAGATCCATTTGCTATGAAGCTTAATTTTTCTAAATGTAGCTTATGCTATACTTATAAAAAGAATGTGGGTGAAAGTCTTATGCTTTGCAGAAACAGGCGTTCACATTAAAATAGTAACTTGCAAATACTGCATTACTTCCCGGAAAGTATAATTAGCTGAAAATGTAGCTTTAATAGTAATTAATTCCTGCCGAAGGTCTCCTAATTAGTCATTACCAGAAAGGATGAAGAGCTCTAATGTCTAAGCTGCAGTAAACCTCTGTATAATAACATTATTTATGATACATGAATTAATGTCTGTGTGTGTAATGGAGCAATTCATGAACATATTTTGAAATTGTACTTTTCCCCTAGCACGTTCTCCTACGTAGCACTCTCTCTGCTGGTGTATAAACATACAAAAGCAACTCTTGAATTTCAGTAGCTGCTCAGCTGTCACTCTTTTTTCGGATACCATAGCATTATTCAGTAAGACCATTTGGGGTACAGTGATGAGCAGTAATGCCTAGAAACCAGCTTGAAATATTGTTAAATTATCGTTAAGTTACCACAGTATATTCAACACCTCCACTGCACCGTTGCATCTGTGTGTGTGGGGGTATATGTATATATATATATATATATATATATATATATGTGTCATCTTCATGTTTGAGATGGTTTAGTCGGCTCCTTCCATTCTATGCCAGAGTAATCCACTCATGCCACTTTTCTTTCAGCTGATGAATGGAGTTTAACATATGCTGCTTGTAGGGTTATTTGAACCCCAGTTGCACTCCTCATAGAGTTTAATGAATCCTTCCAGTGGCGGCAAATCACCTTTTTTGACCCCATGCCAAATGGAGCTGAAAGCAAAATGACATAGCAGAATGTGTATATGCACTGGGAGGATAAAGCTGAATTAAATTACCAATATTAAAGTGACATTTAGCCTGTATTCAGTATAAATCACCTACAGTGCAAGAAGGTCCCTGATATGTGTAAAATGTGATGTTTCGGATTATGTACTGTATTTTATGGATTGTAGTTTCTTCTCTTTTGGGGAAAAGAAAAGCCTACAATTTGGAATTATTGATCCTTGTGTTGTAAAGGTGTTAAAGGGTTAATGTGATAAACTGTCTTTTACACTTTTTGAACAAAACTAATATTCCCATTGTAGAAGTTAGTGTTGGATGTTAAGAATGCACAAACTACATTTTGAACAAAACAACAACAATCCAATAGATTTAATATAATATCATATACTTTCAAAATATCTTATGCTCAGTTTTGTATTCATGAGAAATCTTAGGATTAATTTAATGGAATGTCACATAGGAGAGTAATTAAATAAATAATAACATTTTAATCAGAATAACAGCAAAAAAATATTGGTGCAGTCTTACTTTTATAAAGTGATATGTTCAGGTACTTATTAATTTGATGCTACTTTTTGCATTCATTTAGGTTTTATAATGTAAATGTATTGTACCTTGCATTTTTTACATTAGCATGAGCTAAGCTCCTTTAAAACCAGTATGAATGGAATAACAATGATTTATGAATCCATTGGGTATTTCAGTTAATTATGTTTATATGTCAAGGGATGTGACTAAGTCATATGGCTAATTCCAAGTCTTATATGGTCAAGGTATGTGACTTATGTTTAAAAAATATACATAAGGAGCAGTTCTGCTTCTGTTATATCTTTAGTAATGTAAACTGCATTTATTATGCTGGTAGGAAACAAATGAGCAGACCCACGTGCCATAGAGCATGTCAATGAGATCAAAGTTAACAGCAGAGGTGAACATCTGTGTCATGACATCAGACACCATTCATCATTACTATTAACATAAACTATTGTCAGTAGAGTATTCAGAAAGCATGAAGATTTTTGACCAGTTATGCTTTGCTGCACTTTCTGCATACTTTTTAGTGTTTTTAAAGAGGAATCTTTAGATGTATGTAAATATATTTGTTTTCATGTTTGCAAACTAAAAACAGGTGAAATGTGTGTATTTTAATATTAACCACTTCAGCCCCTGAACCCACTTCCTGACCAGAGCACTTTTAGTGATACAGCACTGCGTCGCTTTAACTGACATTTGTCGGTCCTGCAACATTGTACCCAAACAAAATTGACGTCCTTTTTCCCCCCACAAATAGAGCTTTCTTTTGATGGTATTTGATCACCTCTGCAGTTTTTATCTTTTGTGCTATAAACAAAAAGAGCGACAATTTTGAAAAAAAAAACAATTTTCCTCAGTTTAGGGCAATATGTTTTCTTCTACATATTAATGGTAAAAAATATTGCAATAAGCGTATATTGATTGGTTTTCACATAAGTTATAGCATCTACAAACTATGGGATATATTTATGGCATTTTTATTATTTTTTTTCTAGTAATTGCGGTGATCAGTGATTTTTAGTGGGACTGCAACATTGCGGTGGACAAATCGGACACTTTTGACACTTTTTTGGACCATTGACATTTATACAGTGATCAGTGGTATAAACATACACTGATTACTGTATAAATGTCACTGGCAGGGAAGAGATTAATACTAGGGGGCAATCGAAGGGTTTAATGTGTTCCCTCTGTGGTGCTTCTAACTGTGGGGGGATTGTGTTAACTGGGAGTAGAGAGAGAGATCTGTTCCTAATTACTGCAGATCTCTCTCTACTACCATGACAGAATGGGGGATCTGTTTGTTTACACTAACAGTTCCCCATTCTGCGCCTCGTTCCCGTGAGCACGGGTAGCCAGCAGACATCAGCTTCTCCACTGTCCAGCGGGCATGCACGTGTCTGCTATATCTAGTCAAAGAACCAACGTACCAGTATGCCGTTTTGCAGGAACGTGCTGACCTGCCGCCGTATAATGACAGCGGCTGGTCGGCAAGTGGTTAATGTACACATTCTGATTCTTAAACATTTGAGCTGACATTAGAGTCATATGATTTTGCTTTCATTGAAACTGCACATAGTATTTCTGAAATAACTTGCAAGCTATAACTTCATGGGAAATTCTCTCCACTGCAGTCACTGACGTATAACAGTAGAGTACATACTGTATACTGTACAGCAGTGGTCTCCAAACTGTGGCCCAGGGGCCAGATGTGGCCTGTTGCTTGCTTTTATCTGGCTCTTGGGGTGCTATTTTATTCACTGAAACCAACAATGGAGCACAATGAAACCAATGATGGGGCACAATTTATCCCAATTACACAAACAATGGGCCCCAATGATACCAATGATGGGGGATTCTTTAATCCCACTGACGCAGGGAAATTTTGTACTCCCGAGAGCCACAGTCCGGCTCTCCTATAATTTGAAGGACAGTCAACCGGCCCTTTGTTTAGAAAGATGAAGACCCCTACTGTACATTACTGTTTTTCTAGAGCACATGTTTAATTTTGTACTTGTAACCCAAGTGCAATACATAACACTGGTCAGATGAGACTTGAATAAAGTGGTTATGAATACATTTAAGGTCATGCAGTTCCTTCAATTGTGCTGAAAAAGTGAAAACAAGTATTCACCTTTTTTCCTGATGTATATGAAAATGTGCAACATTGCTTTTATTCATTACAGCATTGCCATGCCATCATAACTGGTTAGATAGTAATTCCTTTTCTTCAATATTTTTTATCTAATTGTATGCAAAGTAGTTACAGAGACCAGCAATAGATGAAGCTTCACATACACATGGATAAGATCCAACGCAATATGTTATTCATCACAATAGTAACAGCATTAAGCAATACTGGACTTGCCGGTATCCACAATAAGACAAGAGTACACAGAACTAGTACCTTCAAAAACAAGATAGCAGAAGGTAGAACAGAATAACAATGGCAACATTAGTGACATTTGCAGACACTAGGACAAAGATCTCGACCAATCACTCCATAGCTTCCATGCCTTTTCAAATTTGTTAAGTGAGTTTGTTCTAAGGGACAGAGAGTTTTCATAGGAGTAGTTAAGGTTAACCATAGCAGTTCAGACAGGTTGGGTGATAAATCTTTCCACCACAGCTTAGTGATTAGGGAGCTGTTAGTATAAGAGAGCCTACGATATGATGATGAGTGGGGAAGCATTAAATGCATATGTTGAGTAACACTAAAGTGGGATCGGGTGAGATCAAAACCCCTGTTACATTGGAGATCAACCACAATGTCTGATGCCAGAAACTAGTTAAGTTCTTGCATTGCCATAGGGTATGAAGTAAATTATCCACCTGGCCAAATCTTCTCCAGCACAAGGGGGATTGATTCAGGTAGAACTTAGCCAATCTGTAGGGGGTAAGATACCACCTCAAAATGATTTTGTGGTTCAGTTCCCAGTGGTTAATGCAATATGAGGCCCTATCAGAGTAATGGATTGATGATGACCACTGGTCTCCTGAAAAAGTAGCTTGTAGTTCTGATTCCCAACTTTGCATGTGAGCTTTGAACCAGTGTTTTTTTTTATCTTCAAAAACACACATTTTTTGCCTGTTCCAAAACAAGCCTACATTTGAGAGCCTACTGGAAATCAACGTAGCCGCCATATCTAAGGACTGGTAATTTGCCTTTTTGTTCCACTTTAAAATTTTCCCATATTTAAAGTTTTATAAAAACATATAAGAGAAAAGAAAAACCAAGGAGAATGGGGAAGGGAAGTATCAATAAAAAAGCAAACAGTTCCATGGAATAAAACATACAAAAGTCATAAGGTATACTGTATAGGTAGAGTATTTATGACAAGTACCACTCAGGGGTTCAATAATGCTGATTAGCTCTTAGCAGTATTGTTAATGGCTACAAAGTATATCATAGATCTTCCTGGGGTAGTGCAAAGCAATATGAGATGCATACAGAATATATACAGTAATAGGCACATTTTAACACAATTTTGACCAGCTATATTTCTTATATTTTTATATTCTGTTTCGATACACTTTAAAATTACTGCTTAAAGCGCACTTGCACCACTTTATGAACATTAGGCTTTTACATACTCTTAAAAAGCACTAAAAAAACTTTAAAAGAAGCCCTCACTGACCTCTGTAGCTTTACTGTTAAAGCGTAACTTCACTTTTGTTGAGAAAAAAACATTCCCCCCTGGGTGATCTATGTACATTACAGGGATTATAACATCCTTTGTTGCAGATTCCTACCTTTTGTTATTCTGAATAAATCCCTGTTTGTTTCTCTGTGCTGAGTAGCTCTAATAGGACTGGTTTCATAATTATCAGGTGTGCATCTGCAGAGCTCTAATGAGGAAATCTGCTGGGCCTGTATCCTTTTAGAGGTGTTCCTATTGGAAGTATCTCACCGAAAATTTTTGTTGCAGAGGATGCTGAAATCTAACTTGTATCTTAGGCAGACTTCTGGGAAAATCAGTGAGCCAATCACATAAGCAGAAAAACTATGTTTCTGGGGAGTTGTCAGTACACATTCTGTGGTAACAACTCCAGGTAGCCATATTGCACTGCATTTATAGAAAATTACAGAGGCTGCAGATTGAAAAGGACATTTTTAATAGCATTCAATTATAATATGACTTGTATTGCAATTGTTTACGCTATATTATTTTTTTCTTTATTTGCTATTTTTTCCCATGAAAGTGGAGTTATTCTTTAAGTAAGTTATACTCAAATATTACAACAGATATTTTGAAGTTCAGTCAGTTTCTAGCAGCTTACAGAACTGCTGTTTGTATAACTGCTGGAAGTTTTCCAATTTGTGCTCCCATAGAAAATAAGGAGAGGAGCAGGGATTTCAATGCATCAGCGTTGTTCATTTTAAAACAAATTACTCCACAATGCTTATAACTAAAGAGGTGGATTAGGGTGTGTTTTAACCACTTGACCTCCGGAAGATTTACCCCCTTCATGACCAGGCCATTTTTTGCAATACAGCGCTGTGTTCCTTTAACTGACAGTTGCCCGGTCATGCAACTCTGTACCCAAATAAAAAACAAAAAAAAATAGTGCGCCATGGGTGGCGTGACCGTGCATCCCCTAGGCGGAAGTGCAGAATTACATATATAAAAGCAATTCTGTGCAGGAGGGCCACCCTGTAGCAGTAAATACGCTATGGGGTGGCCCTTAAGCAGTTAAAGCAGATCTTCAGACAAACAGATAATTACTTATGAAATACAAATAAGGGGAATGTTGAGCCTGCAAAAGGATTAGTATTTCTTTACACACAGCCCAGCCCTGTTTGGCAGGGTGAGAGTTCTGATTTGGTTTCTCTGTGGCAGTTTAATAACCCTTCTAGGTTTTTTCTTTCCCTAGCCCGTGACTGGACAGTAAAAGGAGAAGCTACAGACTGATGAGCTCACTTGCTCTGATTTTTAAATTTATCAACATGCTCATTGTTTGCCCATAAGCACTGAAGCACACCAGAGTAGACCATTGTGCTGATTTTCCCTATCCCAGTATGAGCTCTGTTATACAAGAGCTGATAAAAAATCTAATTCTGGTACTTACACTGCTTACATTAAAAATACATTTAATGATTTATTACTGAATATAGAGCTACATTCATTTGTGTCTGTTATATCTGCCTGGAGCTGAGCCTCAAAGCACTTTGCTTGTTTGCAGTATGTAAATAATTGAACCATTTCATGACCAGAGGCAATTGATGCCTACATGCCCAGGTCAGATTTAGAAGCCTTACAATACCTCTATGACTAATTTGCAGCTGTCAGTGGGGACTTGCGCTGTTGTGACATATGGGAATAAAAGCTGCATTAAGTGTTGGTGTTTTTTCAAAGGGAAAAAGTTTACAAATGTATTACCAGCACAGGACATCATGGTGGGGAACATTTATATACAGGATGGGGTTAAGGTGCATATTCAAGGCACAGTGCATGCTAACACTTATAAAGTGGTTATAACCCCTTACATATAGCCAATGGAGTGACTGATTTCAGGTGATACACAGGGATGAAAGAAATCTTCCTACATAGGTTGCACCTGTTTATCTGCAATCTTCTCTTTTCTATAGCCATTCAAAGTGCAGAATTTATACAGCGTGTTTGAACTTCCAGAAGGCAGGGGATGGGGAGTTGAAGTTACACTTTGCAGAGCTCAGTGAGGATAATTGAGAGCTAATTTGAGGGAAGGGACACATCCCCCTTCATAAAGCACACATGAACAGAGCTGAAGCTGCCAATAATAGGCTTTGTGCTAGAGCTCCCTCCTCTGTCTCCTTTTTACCTCTTGGTGTCAGGAAAACCTGTCAGAGGTGACTTATGCAGATAGAGGAATGAGGCAACGGATAAAAATGAAACAAAATGCTCTGGATTGAGACAAGTACACACTATAAAGAGGGATATGCTTTGTTCATACTTCATGTCAGGTTTTTACAACCGCTTTAACCTGAATCTTACCAATTCATTTTAACCTGAACTTTAAAATTATGCTTTATTATTCACTTTCTGTGCCCCAATAAGATGCCCCCCCTCCCTTCCCCATCAACTGTTCACAGTAACAGGTGTCATCTTTTATGCTAACATAAAAAACGTTTAAATCTTACAGGAAAAAATGTAAGTATTTACTTTGCAGGCAAGTCTTGGTTTAAGAAATTTGATAGAAGTGACAGAGTCACTTTATATTGGATGCAGACAGCCTTTAAAACCTGACAGAAGCCTAACCCATCCCCACCTATCCAACTATAAAACAAATACATGTATTAAGCATTTTCTGAAACTGGCTTAACTTGACCTCAACACCTAACCCTTCACCATAATGTTTACCTTATTCCTGAAAATTGCTCCTTTACCTGAACACCAAGGAGTAACCTAACTTAACATGAAAAAATAAAAAAATGAATCTTAATACTGTAACAATAGACATAACCTAATCCTAAAGGTAATCTCTCATTTTAATAAGCTCCTGAACAGCTGTACCTACCTTACCACTTGTTCTTCAAAGGACAAAACTCCTGTACCGAGACTTCACAGTGCTGAGATCACAGTGCTAAAAAGAAAACTACAATACATAATAACTGTAAAATATGATGAAATAGCAAAAACAGGATGCAAATCAAATGTCTGTGGGGGCATCAATATCTTTTCCCTTGTTTTTCCAGACATTTCTGATTTACTAATTAATTTGGTTCCATAATTTTGTTGGGGTTCATCCGTGTGATTCAACATTCTTTTTGATGTGTTAATTGGAGGTTTTTATTATTACAGTAAAAACAAAATTATTTTCTTACTGAATAAGTTAGACAAATAGGAACAATAACTGATCTTCCAATTACTGAAACTTCCTACACACACTAGAACAGCCAGGATTATAAATCTCATCATTAAACCACAGTATTCCCTGGCACATCCATCCATATAATTGATGCAAAATCCTTTTTTAAATGTCACCAGTGTTTGAACATTGTCTGCATACAAAAGACAACATATTTCTACAGTTTATATTGACAAGCCAAATGTGCCAAAATACATTTTTTAAAGAAACTGCAGAAATTGAGATGTATCTCCAATTATATTGTTTCAAAAATGGTTTTCAATGTGTATTTCAATAAAAATAAGATCCCTCTTAAATCTTGAATTAGCAATACAATTGTGCTTCAGCTCTGAAATAGAAAATAAAGTATTTTATGAAAAAATGTGATCACACTGGAACTATGTGCAGTCTTTTGCAACTGTTTCAGAGCTGTTTGCAGTGCAAGAAGTGCTTCTGCACTTGGGCCTGGAGAGTAGAAAATAACCATGACCGTATGACTTTTATTTTTTTGGCAGAGGTGGTCCAGTTCTGTTCTGTAACCAGTAAATTTATAATTAAATCAATACTTTTATAAATTGATCCTTTGAGATTTTTAGCTAGAAATGTTTTTTTTTGTACCTACTTGGTGAAAAGAGAAGGGCAGTATCCATGTCACATACAATACAAATATGTTTTTTTAAGTTGCAAGCATTTCAAATCTGTTTTGAGGGAATCCTTTCATAATATCTGCACACTCATTTTAATGCCCAACTCCAGGCTTCAAAATGTTTTTTAAATAAAATAGTCCCTCTGAATTTTTTTAATAAGAAAACAGCCCAGGCTGCAATACTCACCTTCAATATGGAGCTGTCCCTAACAACAATCCCTTTTCAACCCAGAAAACTCAGGATTTTCTGTGAGTGCAGGACCTCATGGGCCTGCCTCTTTTGGAGGTGTCACCTGGGTGCTCTTCATTTACAGTATAATGATATAGAGAGCTCTCCGTATCATCAAGGACCACCCAGCAGCCGAGAAGAAATGAAGAGAAAGAGAACCCAGCATGCCCTGTGAGTTGCCTGAAATGACCTAGAAAAGATAAGTATTTAACAAATATAGCACAGCATACTGCCATTGGAGGTTGATTACTTCATTGGGAGATAAGGGACAAATAGGGGACTGCACATAAACCAAAAAAGTAGCTAAATAGACATTTGTATATTATTAATACATACATCTTACAGGTGTGACATTCATATATTTTGTGGTTTCCATATTATCTATTCGCTCAGTCCATTACATGACTGTGAATGTTCTGAGCCCTTATTACAGCACTGTTTGAGAGGATCATGCAAATCTTGTTACTAGAGCAGATTTATCCTATCCATTCCTGAGTTTGATTGTAGCATTACACCATGTGCATCATGTGTAATCTCATATAAATGGGATTATCATATTCTTCAGCTGCTTGAGTTTAATGAAGTATCTTCTGTGTAAACTACAAATATTTGTAAGCAATAGCTATTTGTGTTGCTGTTTTAAAATTCTAAAAGGAAAACTTTTTTTGAAAGAAAAAAAATATTTTAATATTTTGCCCTATTGACTTAATGACTTTCAACATGCTGTCAATTATTTTGCTACATAAACCTATAATTTTTTTAACTTAAATAACCATGCACATTGAATTAAGCTTTTACCATTCAATTATCTTAACAATACATTTGCAATTATTGCTCTTCTGATAGCTAATGCCAAACTCTGAATATATAACTCCTGGGCCAATTTCACAATGACCCAGAACAAATCGCATAGCTTCTTGATGGCTGGCACTCGATATAGTGAATCAAGTGGTCTAAAAACTTAGCAATTACATTGCCCAAGCATCAGGTTACAGCAACAGTGAATTTCACAATGTCACACACACATTTTCACTGTTTATCAGTCTTAGTAAAGTATAGCATAGTGCTAAGATGAATGTATTGGCAAAATGTACACAAAAGATTATTGATTTCATCATTATTAATGTTCAGTTAGACAAGCATGTGAATGGAAGGGATGGGATTTGCCTTTGTTGAGAAAAATAAATTATTTTCAGAACAACCATACGAACAGCCTAACAATTAAAAAATTGTGGTTCCTGATCTGCTCTGAAGATTTTGATTTGGAAGTTCTGCCTACAATAAACATATGAAAATATTGTACCCTGGGTTCCTCTGAGAAATTTTAAGTGCAAAAAGATAGAAACCTAAGTCTGTGCTGAAAACAGGATTAAAAGGGGGAGTATGGCCAGAGCTCCTTTTGCTATACTTCCCCTGTGGATCACAAAAGTGCATTTAGTTCTGCATTCATGTGATCCAGTTTCAGCTAACAGCAGGCTAAAATCTGCAGTCAGCTAATGTCACTGAGCCGGTCCAGACTCTGCAGGGATCCCAACAATAATATCAGGATCCACCCAGATGTCTGACCAATAGCTGGCTCAGCCTCTCAGCATGCCACAGAAAGCCTAAGCCAGCCTCTCCCGCCCTCTCCACAGTCCAGAGCTCCTGTGAGTGCTGGAGGGGCAAAGCACAGAGCAGATGACAGCTCAGAGCAGACCTGAGAACTGAACGATCAGCTGTCTTTGATAGCTCAATTCTTGGTGTGCAATCGGCGGGGGACAGCTGCAGCACAGATCAATGTCGCAGCCATCTAGGTTAGTATGTGTATTTGTTGTTTTAGGATCCTGCACTTCTCTTTTTAAAAAGGGGTTTCCATATGAATTATTTACCTTTAACATTAGCCTAACACTTGATTCCTCTCTCTTCCAGCAAGAAATGTAACCCAACACCAAAAATGAACCAATACTAATCTAAACATGAAACCTTACCTATATATTCACCCTAACCTAATTCTTAACCTAGCACTTTAAATCAACCAGGAGAATATCAAAATAAAGCAACTATTTGAGAAATTTAAAACCGTAAAAGAGATATTCTTTCTTCAAAAAGACTTACCTTTCCTGTGACTATGCCACAGAACTTAACCTGAATCATGACCTGAAGTCTGCTTGGAAACCAACACTTTTGGGACTGATGGTCCCCTGTGGTCTCAACAGTATTCAGTGGTTCCTCCCTTCAAGCTCAATGTAGCTGCTTTGTCTTATATTGGTGTGGTGGTTGACAAGACCCATTTCCATACATTCCTATTGGCCTATAATTGTGCTGAAAAACAAATATCAAATATGTGTGAGGAGGGAGGAACATAATTTGATACCCAGAAAGTGCCAAAACTGCCTATTCAGGCAAATGGAGAGAATAGAAAGCTACTGAAGGTAAATGTATGATCTCTCACCATATTGTTTTTTCTTTTGGTAATGTGACAAATTCACTTTAACTACTTTAAAAATCTCTGAGCAAAAATTGTTGTATACTGATAGCTAGTGATTCATGGGCAGTAGTAAAGCTGACTTACACGCATTAATAAAAAAATGACTGTTTTCCTTTAAATTATATAATGGTTTGTACAGCAATTATATATGTCAAATCAAATTTTAATGAAGCTGGAGTTTTCCTTTAATGATCTTAATTGGAATGATATGTGTGCAAGTGAGCAGTCTCAGCATAGTAAATACAGCTGAAATGATTTCTGAAGCACGTGCAAAGCCTTTTCCTGAATATAGCCCCTCTGAGATCTTAATATTTCATAGGTTATTCTGTATTGATGGATAGGCTTCATTTTTCCCTGACTGCTCAGCAATAATGATTTAGCTGTCCTGCCACTTTCTAGAAATGTGTAACGTAATCTTCAAGACAAAATATTGCAGTTGAATCCAGTGCCAAGTGTTGAGACAAGGAAGATAAATCAGCAATCCCTTTAGCTTTTAAAATATTTGTATATAACATCAGCAGCCAAAATATGATATGCATTTATCTATGGAATAAAATCTGAACCTCTAGAAATAACTTTATATAGTTTTTAGGTGAAGGGTTATAGCATTATTATTATTGCCCAATTACAAGTGCCTCTACAGCCCTACTGTGAAGACCCTTCTATGCTGGAGGTCCACTGTCAGTCTTTTCTTTCTCTTGTGCTGTTTGTCTGTCTGAGACTTTCTCACTTAAGTTAATGAATCTGACACATTAAAAGCAGCACCATGGACAGCATACATACAGAATGAAGACAATCAATGGTTGAGCTGCAGTGTGGTAGAGCTTTACAGTGATTCTGTTCAGTGGTCTCATCCTTTTGGCACATTGCACGCATATTGCTGATGACTAAGTTGCCTGCTGGCCCCAATAAACATAAGGGTGGTGATGATTTCACCCTTTGAAACCCTTTCACCTTCTGTAGAAAGATAAATGCTTTAAGATTTATACAGTATATCCTTACATGCTCAGTACTAGTGTGTGTGTGTGTGTTTGTGTGTTTGTTTGTATAGTATAAAACACTCCAGCACATAAAATATATTGTTACTGAAAGTCTCACACTGGGCCTGCCTTTGTGTAAACACTTCACAAAAAGGCCCGATATTAAAATAACATCATTCTTTTCATTTATACTTCTCTCATGGAGTTGGATCAATTGAAGCACATTGTCCTTATGATAATAACCATATGTCAATAAGACATTACTTTACCATAATTGCAGCTGATGCTTGGAATGTGAATAAAAATTATTACATCTTTCCATATTACCCAAAAGGATCATTTTTATTGTTAGGCGTACTTTGACGTTTACTGTAATTCTTTTGAAAAAAAAAAGAGATTACCCATGCCAGTATTAAAAAATTAACTTTCAAGCAGTAAACTTCTGGGCAAAATATAAGCTTTTGTGTAATCATTCTAATAGAATTAGAATTATACAGGTAGTTTTGACTATTGTGTTTCAAAGTGAACAAATATATGTTTACTGCTTTACCTGCAAGAAGGTCTGTCGTTCTTTTCAGCCACTGTTATAATTCACACACCTCTGTCATACTGAACTGCCAGTTAGGTCACTCTAAAGCAGTGGTGGCCATCCTGGAAATTACAGAGGACCTTAAGTGTGGAAACAACACATCTAGAAGTCTGTGAAATAGCAAAGCATTTTATGCATTGTGTTTGACAGCACATTCAAAATTATTGTGCTGTAATGCACATTAACGCCTGTTTTTTTGTTTTTTTCAAAGCACCACAGCATGCATGGTAGTGCACAGTAGTGTGTTTTAACATTGTAGCATTCTAGAGGTGACTATTGTATTGTATGATAATGCACCATACACGTTAGTGTGTTGCAGTGGCATTCATTTTGATAGCACACTGCAATGCGTGGTAAGGTACAACCAAGCAATGTGTGCTGCATTGGGAAAAATAGTGTGGGTACATTTTCTGGTTCATTGTAGTGCATTGGTAGCCCATTTAAATGAATATGAGGCATAATACACATTAAAATGTGTATGCTGGAGGGGGCGTGGCAGGACGTCGGTGAAGGAGGATGTGTCTCTTCACAGTTCCGGATCCCCGCCGCTTTTTCCAGGGGCATCCGGATGCATCTTCGCCGAAGATCCCACACACAGGGACGCATCCTTAGCACCCTAGGCTACATTTCAAGCCCACTATTGAGGCGAAACACCACCCACAGACGGAGCTACACGGTCCGTAGGTCACGACCATCACCGATCCCCAGCAGCCAGCGCCATCTTTGAGGCCTACTCCTGCCGGAGCGGAGAAGAGGGCGCACCATCCGGACAGCACAGGACCAGGTAAGTGGGCTAACACCTTGGGGGAAGCCCCTCACAGTTCCGGAACCACATCGAAATGCTCCACGGGGTGCCTAGTACCATCCCAGCGTGCCTGGCAGTGGCAGACCCGACTCCCCAGCGCCATCTTGAAGGCCTCAGTTGCAGTCCTCCAGGCCCCACTACACGGCAATCTCCGGGGAAACCGAGAGCCTCCTGCATTACAGGTCGGGTGATAGCACCAGATCAACACAGACGCGCAATCCCGGGGTCTCACTGGGTCTCGCTAGACCCAAATGGCAGCCTTCTTAGGACTCCCCCAAAACATTCAGCGCATCAGGCCCATGAGGCAATCAAGGGGTCAATGCAAGTGGGGGCCCACCGCAGGATAGACCCACATTTAGAAAATTGGGTCCGGGGACCACTCACCCGCACGTAAGGCCCGCAACGTGAGCCCGGGGTTCTATTGAGTCCTACCGAGCAAACCCATTGGGGATCCCTCCCTAGCCATCAAAACCGACCTACCACACAAATCAGGGGTGCAACAACCCCAGGTCCCACAAAGGTTAAAACCCAGATCCCCACAATCACCTGCAAAGACAACCCAGGAATCTCCTTGAGGCCTACCTCATCTAGACCAGTGGCCATATTGGGTCCCTTTACAACAACAACTCAGAGGCAGCAGGGATGACAGCGTAGCTACAAAGGGTACAGCAGAGGGGAAGCACCGGAGCGACTAAAGCCCGATAGACATCACCGACTACCAACTCCATGCTATAAATATGTCCAGAAAGAGATTGGGGGAATATAAAACACAAAAACTGACTCCACTATTTTTCAAACCGGCCCCCCTGAACAGGGAAGAACAGACATGGAGGGCAACCAGCAAAGCTTATACAGACCTTCTGGATGATTCCGGTGACAACATGCCACCAACAACAACTCCATCATCTCCCACACACCATATAGAGGAAAATCCCATCACAGGGAGCCCTGCCAAAGCGAGAATGCGGATAGATGCAACATTACTACCAACACCAACGGCTGAGCTTGCACTTAATGCATTAGGAGCCAACAACACACTGAGCTCCTCAATGGCGGCCTTCCCAACCACAGGACAACCAGTCCTAGATACCACACTCAAGGACATGCTCATATCCCTACAAACATCCTTAATGACTGATTTATCCTCCTTATTCACGAAAGTCTTGACTGAAATCAGCCACGAAGACAAGAGAGTTTCGTGCATCGAAAATGTGGTTGAAGCATGCATTTCAACCATCAATGACATAATAGAAACGGGAAATGACGTCAAAGAGGAGCAAACATGGATGAGAGCAAAGATAGCGGACTTCGAACACAGATCATGTCATAATAATGTCAAACTACGCAGGGTGCCAGAAACCATACCTCCACAAGACCTACAAAGGTACACAAAGGAGCTCATGCATATGGTTCTCCCAGAAGCATCCCCAAGAGACAATATCATTGACCGCATATATAGAATCGCCAAACCATCACATCTCGCAGCTTCAGTCCCCAGAGATGTGCTGATGAGCATTCACTTTTTCCAAACAAAAGAAAAACTCATAGCTGGAGTGAGGAAAACACCCAACCTACTGCATCCCTATGAGAACATCCAAGTTTATCCAGACCTCTCCAAATACACACTTCAACTCCGCAGGGACCTGAATCCTATCATGAAAGGTCTACATAACCATAAAATCCAGTTCAAGTGGAAATATCCAGCCTCCCTACTAATTACAAAGGAAGACACCACCTATAAAGTTGACAATCTCAAGGAAGGTCTACAACTCCTACACAACTGGGCAATACTACCAGAACCCCCGTTGGACTCCCCCCCAACACCAACCTCCATCTGCCAATCCTAAAACACAACTCACTAGAGGAAGAAGATCCAATACAACCGCTCAAAAACTGTACACCCCCCAGCAGTGACACTGTACTTATCAGACCTACACACCGCATTTATGATCAGCAAACACGTTTTCATTTCTATTCTTTTACCAGTGTCAACACTGCAAGAAACTCGCTCCATTGCATTTTCGAACAACACTGGACCCTCCTCAAGAAGGTTCAACATCCGGACATGACCACAAGGTGAAACAATCCACTTAACCGTAAGTGTCATTCTATCCACCTATACCTCACCCACGTACACTATGCCACTGAGCATTTTATCAATCAATGCACACAGACTCAACCACCCGGCGAAAAGACACTCCCTATGGCACACGGCACAGGAAAAACACAGTGACATTCTATTTGTCCGAGAAACTCATTTTCTAACATCATCGCCACCCAAATGCTTCAGTAAACACTTTCCTCACATATTTGCAGCATCATTCTCTGAAAAGAAAAGAAGAGGGGTGCTCATCGCCATAAAAAACACTGTGACTTTCTCTCTACAACAGGAAATCACAGACCCCAAAGGACACTTTCTTATCCTGGTGTGTACTATTAACAAGCAACAATACACACTCATCAACTTATACGCACCAAACTCCCAACAAAATAAATTTCTCCATAAAGTGATGCGCATTGCGAAACCAATACAACAAGGGCAGGTATTACTTTGTGGAGACTTCAACATCACAGCAGATGTACACCTGGACTCTACAAGTGCCGCAAAAAGAAGAGATTCTCCTCTAAAGAAGTTCCTGCATCAACACAAATAATTTGATGTATGGCGCTGCCACCACGGATCAGTGAAGGACTTCACGTACTTCTCACCATCCCATAGAACTTATTCACGTATAGACCTGTTTCTTACTGATAAATGGCTATCGCAGAATGTTTTAGAATCAGCGATCCACATCATGACATGGTCAGACCACGCCCGATCTCAATCATGATAAACAACACATCCCAACACTGTAGAAGTCCCATCTGGAGAGCCAACAACTATATTCTACAAAACCTAGAATGCACTCCAGAGTTAGAAACCCACCTAAAAGACTTATTTGACGCCAATATCGGCTCAGTGGCTGACTCAGCCATGGTGTGGAATGCCCACAAACCCTCTGTAAGAGGGGTACTAATACAACTAGCTTCTAGATGCAAAAAAAAGAGGACGCAGCATCTTAATGACCTCACAGATCAAATAGAGAAACTTGAGGCACAAAACAAATGGACCACCACACCCTTATGCACTACACAACTTTTAAACCTACGACAAGAGCTGAGATCCCTATTACTACACTCCTTTGAAAAACCACAGCGAAGGCTTAAAGCTTCCTTCTACTCCATGTCCAACAAGGCAGGCGTGCACCCTTCACGAAACATGAAATTTACGATACTATAAAATCAGTCCCATCCAACAAAGCCCTAGGCTCAGACGGCCTACCTGGAGAATACAACAAACAATTCTATCCCTTTCTACTAAAATGCATGACCACAATGTACAATGATGCTGCCTCCTCTTCAAAATTCCCAGCAGAGAGTTTGCAAGCACTAATAATTACGTTACCGAAGCCAGGGAAGGAGCTGAATGAGACACAATCATATATGGAGATATATTCACACATTAATATGTTTCTGATTGATAAGTTATTGTTACAGAGGTGTCTTCGTCCACCATTGCCAACATCACATGATCAGACCATGCTGCTATCTTTATGTCCTTGGTAGAGGTGGACACCAACCGGTCTGTGTTTATGTGGCGTTGTAACAATTCTATAATTCAGAACCCTGAGCTTCAAAAAACTATAACTAAACTGAGCTTTTTTTTGCATCACAGCCTTCCTGATACCAATCCATTTACTTTGAAGAGGCTTTCTGATTCATCTGGGATCTAAGGCCAAAAAAAATATACTGCTAAAATCGATGCTATAATTTCTGAAATCCACTCCTTAGATGCTTTAAACAAATCCTCCCCATCCATTGCTATGGCAACCTCATTATCACAATTGAGGCACAATCTAAGAAGGCTATTGTGTAAACTCCATGACAAATATTTGTGCAATACTATGACACACAACGGGACAGGTAAATTCCTTGCAAACAGATTGAAAGCCCAGAGAACTAAAACACGGATCCCATATATCTTTCACCCACACACCAAAGAAAAACTCCTAAACCCCAGGCAATAGCAGATGCCTTTGCTGACTATTATGAATCCCTATATAATTTGAACCGCGATTATAATACACCTCAACCCTCAGGAGTAAACATCCAACAATTTCTAGCATGTCTTAACCTTCCAACCTTAAATGACTCCTAATTACCATCCCTTAATGCCCCACTAACAGAACCAGAAATAAAGAAAATAATTGAATCTCTTTCTTTAGATAAATCACCAGACCCAGGAGGTCTCACCAACAAATACCATAAAACCTTCAAAGATACCCTTACCCCCTGCCTACTTCCAGTTTTTATCAATGTGACCGAAACTGCCTCTTTTCTCTCTGCATATGTCGTGACTCTCCCGAAGCCAGGAAAAGACCCGAACACACCTACAATTTTCTGCACAATTTCCCTCTTAATTTCAGACATAAAAGTGTATGCCAAACGTTTAACCTTTAGATGAAAATTGCCCATCAGTTGCCCTGTTTCCATTTTAACTCATTTTAAAAGGGGAACCTGTTACAAAGCTTATTACCTGTCTGCTGCAAGTTGACGCCGAGTCTAATTCAACAATCTGCAATAGAATGTATGTGATTATGTGATGACATACCCTGAAAGGCCACTTTACCCCACAAGTGCTATGATTTTAGATCCACAGGTACGCTATGCTGTTTTCTTTTCAAAAGTAATAGCTAGTACAAGCACAGACTTAGCTTTCTCCTGGACTTGAGTCCCCTGAAGAGGTAACCAATGCATATCTCTTACTTTGAATAGTGGTCAGGATTGAAGTGGAAGTGATGAGTCTCAAATACAAGGCTCCAGGGAATCCCACTGTAAAGTGTATATTTTGGGGGCTAATTGCTATTTTGTAAATATCACCCTCTATCTGAGAACCTAAAGCTGTGTATATGTAAGGCATACAATTACTTTATAAATTAATATTTGCATTTTAACCCCTTCACACCTAAGAGTAAAACAAATCTAAAAACCCAAGCTCAATTTTGCAACTTTGACATGTGTTAGTAAAACTGTACATATTGTCACAACTATTTAGTGTTTCCAGGTGGATTATACCTTTTTTTTTTTTTCAGGTCAAATTTTACTTTCTTTTGGTGGTAAATGGTAATGGATATCTCCCGATTTTTTTTTTTTTTTTTATTATCAAAGGAAAACTGGCCCAAAATAGTAAAGTTTATTGGTATATCTCTTGCTATTATCACAATTTACCACCAAAGGACAACCCAAACTTAATTCTCCTGCTCCTGACAATTGCAGTGATACGACATATGTGTATGTTAGTTGTTATTTGTACATATAGTAAAGCCCAGAATGAATGGTGCACATTTTATTATCCTGCTCACAATGACACTGACTCTGACACTGATGCCAATTTAAAATAGTGTTTTTTTTTTAATTCTACACAAAATATGCTGATTATGACCTTTAACCCCAACATTGACCTTTCACCCTGACCTTGACCCTAGTAATAACCCTGGCAACCTTGATCTTGTTATTTTTTTTTATTCTTTATTTTTAACTTTTATTTGATTTTTTTTACACACGTTGATTGTTTATAATTTCTCTCCTGTAAGAAGAGGAAGATACAATGTATCATTCTCTTGATTCAGAAGAGGAAGAAAACCCAGGGGCGGGCTCACAGTGACTAATCACTGTGATAACCAATCAGAGGCTATCACAGCGATCAGATGACCTGGAACCGACAGTCTTGGGTCCCGATTGCTAGTACAAGTCCCAGGGCTCTCAGTGAGACCCTGAGTCTTTGTGCTAGGAATGCGCTGTGCTGTGTGGTGCATTCCCAGCACAAGGAGAGGTAAACATATATGCAGCCCCACAGAAAAAAGGCCACTTCTGTGAGGCTGCATACATGTGTGCAGTCAGTGTGAAGGGGTAATGCAGTCTTTGTAAATTGCTAACACTATTTGCAAAATGAATCTGAAGTCATGGCTTTAGATTATGGGATGTCTTTTGTAAATTAATGGTTTGGTATCATTTAGTGAAAACAGGAGATTGCTTCTCCTTCTTCGTGTAACTATTGAAACTGATGATGACATCAAGAAAGGTAACTTTGTACATGGGATGTTACCCGAGTTCATGAATAATTTTTAAACATATTACAAGCATGAATCCATGTTGTGAGATTGGCATCATGGTCCAGTAGAAAAAAGTTGAGGGACCTAAATTAGAGGTACCTTTTCTCTCACTCTTCTTATACTTTCTTCATCCTCTGTGTTTTGACAAACCTTGAAAGCCATTAGAAGGAAAAACAGTAGTCTCTGCCATATGTTCACGTGCCATTCCTGCAAGAAAAAATAGTACTTTGTTAACATGATGGGCCTGGTATAAACAATTGTGAAGCAAGGTAAAAGAAGCGAAGTAATAAGGTGAAATTAAGGTAAAACAACCTGCCTACTATTTTGAAATGTGACTCTATATTTACTTCAAACATCCCTTGTTCATGGTTGGATGTAAAAAGTGAATGCAGCTTTACTTCACCTCACTTTACTCTTCAGAAAAAACAGCCTCCTTTTTTTTAACTTCACCTTACTTTGCCTCATTTCCACTCACTTCATAGTAAATTAGGCTCAATGTGCACTGAAACCAGATAACTTCTGAGTGCAACAGCAGGAGTCCTGTGCAGTGACAGATTTTACAAACAAACGAAAAGAATGGGAATAGGGTAAGGTAGCAAATGTCTCAGCTGAAATTCAATAAATAGTTAAAAGGGGTCAAAAGCTACAGCTGTGAGTGCACCCTTCCAGGATATCTCCCTATGTGGTCATAAATGTTACACATTGCTAAGTCTGTAAACACAATAGACAAAATGACAATAGAAAAGAACACTATATAAAAAAAAAAAAATTATTACCTCGTAGGATCCTTATGATGTTTTTTTTTATTTTTCTTTCCCATTATTCATTGTAGAAAAAAGAAATGTGAACAAGTAATGTATTTTTCATTGGCAACGCTTGCCACTACTACACAAAGAATTATGTTTCTGCATCCATATAATTGGCTTATACAATAAAATATTGAAAACCCATCCTTGACCTTCTGTGCTTTCTGTTTTCTATTTTCTGGTAAACTGCTCAAATGTTGTATACTTTGTTTTTGTGATGAGTTTTTAAATTTATATTTGAAAGTATTTTCTGTATATATTTTATCTAATTGTGAATTGGTGCAGGAGTTTTGAAAGGTCAAACATAAACCGTATGCTCGGAATAAAACATAGGTCAAAGAAAGGGTCACTTCCCTGGTCCTGAGAGTCAAATGCTGCTTTGGAGCTGCTGACTATCCACAAGACTCAATATACTATGATGGACATTGGTTAACTGATTATGCTGGGGAAAAAGCATTCTAATTGCTACACATAAGTATATTGTCGATAGTTCCACTAGATGAGGATTTTTTTAGCATTAATATTAATACTATTTTTTTTTTCTTTCCAGAATATGTAATCAAACATGATAACTTTGATTTGTAAGCAGCACATAGGGGTTGATTTACTAAAGCTGGGGAGCGCAAAATCTGTTGCAGCTGTGCATGGTATCCAATTAGCTTCTAACTTCAGCTTGTTCAATTAAGCTCTGACAAAAAACTAGAAGCTGATTGGTTTCTGTGCAGAGCTGCACCAGATTTTGCACTCTCCAGTTTTAGTAAATCAAACCCACAGAGCTATGTAATGTTTCCATAAAACCAGATATATATGCTATATGGTACCCAGCATAAAAAGGAGAAATATAGGAATATCAATTGGCTGTACACTCTTATTTGCCTAATCTATTCAGACTTAATCTGTATCTAGGTAATTTGAGAAGTTTCTGGTTGATAGGTGTGGAGTTAGACAGGCAGCATGAATATGGATGCAGCCCAGCCTGTCCCAGAGAGACAGGCTCTGATGACATGCTGGGAGACTGCATATATGCTGGGAGCACACAGAGCTCTGGGTCTTTTCCCAGAGACGAGGAGGCCAGCCTGGGGGGTATGCTGCCCTCCCAGGCAGAAGCTGCTGTTTGAGAGGGTTCAGGTAGGCAACCTGAGGGGAGGAATGCTGAGACCCAGGTGCTCAGAAGAAGCTGACTGAGGAGAGCTGTCTGCCAAAGATCTGTCTGGTATCACTGGAGGGCATTGTTGGGAAGATTGGAAGGAGATTACCATCTGTCTTTGGTCCTTGTGAGTACAGACACTAAGATATCTTGGGAACTTTGTGTTCTAGCTGCCCCCTCTGTGCCTCTGTGCTGTGGGTCTGTCAAAGGGGAGGCAGACTGGTGTCCTGAAGAGCTCTGTGCAGATAATCTCCTATTTTAAAGGTAGTTTGCTCTTCTGGCTCTAACTACTACAACTACCTAAGCTGAAGTTTGTTGTTTGTTACAAACCTGGGCTTCATTATAGTTTGCTCAGAAAGGAAAATCAAGTCCTCAAGTTCTACATAGTTTTTATCTTTGGAATATCCCACCACTTCCCTCAACCCTATTCAAGTTCTCCAAAAAATAAAAACCACAAAGCAACATCCCATAGACTGGTTCTTGCAGAAAGAGTGAATGAGCCTGTTTTGTGCCTGGCTGCGGGGCAGATATTTTGGGTAATATTTACATAGAGCATAATGGACATAACATTCCTTCATAAGTGGAACAAATGTTTGTTTCTTTGCCACTGTTCTTTGCATGCATCTTCTTGTTTTATTATCTGCAACTTAAATGCTGAGTGTACCAAAAACCACGGGGAGTGTACACAGACACTGATGCGCGTGCACACACTGCTAGGAAAATACTGTAGGAGAATTAGGATTTTTATATTCACTGTACACACACTGTAACTCTTTTTTTTAGAGTTCATTGAAGGACATAGGATTCTGGGGCATTTGGGTTATCTTGTCTCATACAGGTGGATTTGGAAATCCACAAACAAAAAAAATAGTTGACAGTACAATATACTACTGTATGTTCTTTCTCATTAAAGGGACGTTTGGGGACATTGAGGGACATAGGATTCAAAGATGTTTGGGACACCCAAAATTAGTCCAACTGAGGGTTGGGCAATACAAAAAACAAAATGCTAACAGGACCAATCATAAGCAAACAGGGGATTGCCTCAAAGAGAAAGCTTCCTGAAGGACCTTATACCAAACATTTCATCAGAAGAGGCCTTTACATCCACCTGGTAAAACAAAAAAAAATGTACATAGAAGACCAGGTAGCAGCTTTGAAAATCTGGGACACAGTTGCCCGATGCTAAAGAAGCATTCAAAAGTACAATGTGCCTTAATAGGAAAGGGCAGTATTCAATGTTTAGGACCATGAGCTCAAATGATGAATTGTATGGGCCACTGAAAAAAGTAGATGATTCTCTTCATAGGGGCCATCTAGGATGACAATCAGAGAGTCTGTCTTTCTAAAGGAGGAGTGGCTGCAAGGTAGACACATATCCTTAAGTCAGACAATGAAGAGAAATCTTCTTTTACTCTACTGAAGCCAGGAGTGATAGAAGCACAATGTACTGGTTGAGATCAAAGGTTAAAACCAACTTGGAAATAAAGAAGGCGAAGGGCCTTAACACCACTTTGTTCTTGAGTAAGACCATAAAAAAGTTCTTTACAGGCAAAGCGATCAGCTTAGACACACAATGTCCAGTGTTGATAGCATTAAGGAACACAACTGTGAGTGTGGAAAGAGAAGATTCCCTGATGGGTTTAAAGGATGGTTTCTGAATTGACAATGAACCAAATTCAGATCCCACGGAAACACATGGGATCTAACAGGGGAGTAACATGAGAAACACGCTCAGGAAACTCTTTGTTTGAAGAGTTCAAGTCTGGGAGCGGAGAGTGTTTAAGCTTCTTGTAGAAAAAAAAAAATCTCTGGCTTGAGCTATGTCCATGGTCAAACCTACATGCTCCAACCATAATGTCTGAAGATTCAGGATCCAACCAATTTGTTTCAACTGTTTGTACATCATTGTTAGACCTGTGCTGACTGTACCCCCAGTATGAGGTTATCCAGATATCCCACTATGGAGATGCCCTAGGAGCATGAGCTAGATAATAATACAAATTCAAATTCAGCACACCAAATAATTTATTTTAAGCTAAGTAATATGCATTGGAAATCTCATAAAAGCAAAAAACACATATACTTATACAAAGTATATAGTATATATACAAAGTATACCTCCACAATGCCTGTAAACTATCAATCAAAATCTATCTAATAGTAGTCAGTGCTAATAAGCAAAACATAAGACAAAGTGGGTGATAACAAACTCATGCATATCAAAATATATACAGCAAAGGAATGTACCAACAAAAGTATCAAATAAGAGCAGCAAGCAAACCCCAGCAGCAGGGGTGGATGTTAAAAAATAACATTACAGGATGAAAATCCAATTATCAAGCTACATTTCATGGGGATCTGTGCAAAACATTTAAAGAAATTTATAGCCTTGAGATCCAAGATGGGGCACATGCCCCTTTAGATTTTGGAAATATAAAAAGGTTGGAATAAAATCATTTTAATCTTTCTAATACAGAAACAGGAGCAATAATTCCTTGTTTCAGAAGACCTGCAAGGGCTACATAGAGGTCTAAGGTCATAAGTAGTGGTGACACCAGAAGGTTTGAAGACATGAAGTGAGAAGGGGATTGGGAGCAGAGCTCTACTTTGTGGCCTTTCAAACCACTTCCCATACCCAGGCATCTCAGATGCTGCCTGTCCAGATGTCTGCAAAGGTTAATGGACATCCCCCAATTTGTGAATTACAGGTGTCCCTTCATGCAAAAGTGAGCTTGCCTGCAGGTTTGGGGAACACGAGAAATTGGGTTTCTGGTGGAACTGGGTTCCTAAATTGAGTTTGGCCTTAGAAACTGAAACCTTGGATAAACAAAAGAAACTCTTCTTCATCTCAGCTTAATGTCTCAGCTTTTCATGAGATAGATGAGTACTCACTCTTACATCCAGTAAAATATTTTATGAGGGTGTTCAAGACAGTATTAGAGAGACGTTCATACTTGAGAGGCCATTCAATTCTTTTTACATATCTGCCTCGCAGACTAACATTTCAAGAAAATAATTTTCTGGATGCTCACTGATAGGAGACTAATAGTTGAAATAAGACATCAGGCATCCAAAAACCCAAATAGAAAGTAGTGCAAGGCTGTCAAAATGAATCCACAATTTAAAGCTTAGAGGCTGCTAAAGCAGGCAGATCAGATAGTGATTCTGCAAGGGATGGTTTTGATGTATGTTTATGTCCTCTACAATCGGAGTTGGCAATTAAACTTGCAATTTGGTCCATAAAATTTATCATAACTGCAATGAAATTTTCTCAGGTTAAAACAAAGGAGGATGCCACACTTGACAAAGTCAAGGAAGAATCGAAAAAATGTTAGGACTTCAGCAGGGGACAATGTTCCAAGCTGACAGTATCAGGTCCTTGAGAGAGAACACTGCAGGCTGACCTATAACTTTTCTTGAATTGTGAATCCAAGGGACCAATTCTTGTGTTTTGTATCCAAAATGTTGCAACTCGAGGGAGAATAACTTAGCTTCATTACAGAGTAAAATGCATTGAGCTTTTCATAACTAACTGTTGGAAGCAGGCCTAAGGTGACCAAATCACTGTGGGCGGCAGCAATAACCAATATGAAACTCTGTGTCCCTTGCAATAAGGACTACTTGAGGGAAAGTGATGCCTTATGCTGAATGGTTTGAAGAAGTGCACAGAATGTGTGCCCCTGAGCCTTAACTTGGTGATGCCGCACCCAACAGTTCTAATAAACAAAGTAGCCCCTGATGCTTGGCTCACATGGGTGAGTCTTCAGAGACTGGGTCACACCAGAGGCCATGCACAGCTGTGGACCAAGTCCAGCAGAGTATGGGTACAGCATCCAAAGCTATTGCTGATGGTATGTTTTCTTGGTAGAGAAGAGATGCCCACCCCCCTAGGACACTAACAAAGAGGCATTGTTGGAGTGATTATGTCAGGTTGGTTATTGTTTTCATTTGCAAGTGTCCACATCATCCTGTAGGTAACAGTATAACGAAAATGTCTTTGAATCCTATGTCCCTCAGTCAATGAAAACAAAAGTGTATTTTTTTTTTAAAGAGGCATACAAAGCCTCCTCTTTAAAAAAAAAAATGTTACCCCTTGAATTTTTTTTTTTCAAGTTTTTTCAAGTTTAATTCTGTTTTTAAGCAAAGGGTGTGCTGGAGATGAATAACAGTATACTAAAGTGAAACATATATTGGCACCTGTGTCTCACAGTTAACTGCTAAAGGGTTGCTCTATTGAAGTGATATTGGAATGGTATAATCTTTCCTTTTATCTGAAACATTCTAAATTATCTAAAATATTTCACAAAGGCATAATAAATATACTGTAAGCCTCTGTCTATGTGGATGCATCCAATACTAAGACTAAGAATAGATCTATCAATATAAAACATAGTTAACTTAGTGTCTAGCTTAGAACTGATGACTGCAACCTGCGGTGATAAGCACAATATTTAGGCAACAGAATATTTGCCTTGGCAAATGCTTTCCTTATCTAAAGTTTAGTTATCCTTCTCTAAGTTTTATATTCCAGCTGCATATAGGTCATAATTCACTTTGATAAATCTAGGTCTAAGCTCATATCTACATAATATTTTGAAATGACAACTGACAAAATGTATCAATCAATCAACCCTCTTTGAAGTTGGCGTTGCATATGCATGCACTATAACTGCCTTTGAACAGCATGTGTTTTAGTCTTTCTGATGTTCTAATAAAATATAGATAACTGTACAAAATAACAGATGAAAAGCATGATTCTTTTATTAACTCTTTGTTTAAAGGAATCATTCACCGTACATCATATTAACTTTGTGTTATTGAGTTGTAATACATACATATGAAAAGGTAAGCACGTTCCATGGAAATTGTTGGCTTTTTCAACATATTTGAACAGGCAAGCATTATATATTTATTCAACCAGTGCCTACAGATAAAAGGGAAATATCTGAAAAAACTTTGCCTTTTTAGTCTTTTTTTTTTTCAACAAAAATATCAATAGGTCTAATGGTGGGCTGTATAAAGTAAATCTAGCCTTTTTCTCAGAAGCTAGCATTGTTACCTATAGCATTTTTGCTCACCAGACTTTTAATTAAGTTACATTTTTGACCGATCATCCAAGCAAACTTCCTCCAGTTGCAAGATGTTTGTGGGTTTCCTTACAATAGGTTACATATCAGGGCTTTGACTTGTCCAGTTTGTTTTTTTTTAGCCTTTCCTTGATGGATTGCTAGTGTGCTTCAGGTCATTATTGGGCTGAAAAATACATTTCTGGTTCAACTTTAACTTTCAGACAGATGTCCACAAATTCTCATCAAGCACACTTTCATATGATGCAGAATTTATGGTTGAGCCTCTGAGTGCAAGCTGCCTAGGCCGTGAAACAGTAAGTGAATCCCAGACGATAGCATTTCCACCATCTCAATTCATAATTGGTTTGGAGTTCTTCTCCTGTAAAAAAAATACAGCCTAAAGACCCCTCCAAATGTCCCCTAAATACACAGAAGACCCTTGGGAAGGGTCTGGGTTCATTTTTTAACCACTTGCCGACCAGCCACTGCAGTTTTACTCCGACAAGTTTACATGGCTGTGCAAATCACCGTCATTGTATGACTGGTGATTTAAGAACTATAGGAGAGGCACATGCGCCAACGGTGCGAAGCTGGAGCTTATGCACGTGGCCAGCGGCCGCAATGTCTGCCACCTACCCGTGATCACTCCTCAGAGAGACAGAATGGGCATCTATCAATGTAAACAGAGAGATCTCCATTCTGTCAGGTAAGTAGAGAGAGAGCTGCTGTTCCAAGTAATCCAACAGTGATCTATCTCTACTCCCTGTCAGTCCACTCCCTCCACAGTTAGAAACACTTCCCTAGGGAACATTTAACCGCTTCATCGCCCCCTAGTGTTAACTCCTTCCCTGTCAGTGACATTTATACAGTAATCAGTGGCTATTTTTAGCTCTGATCGCTGTATAAATGTCAATGGTCCCAAAAAAGTGTCAAAAGTATCCGATCGGTCCGCCGCAATACCGCAGTCCTGCTAAAAATTGCAGATCACCACCTTTACTAGTAAAAAAAAAATGCCATAAATCTATCCCCTATTTTGTAGACGCTATAACTTTTGCACAAATAAATATATATACGCTTATTGAGATTGTTTCTCTATCAAAAACTTGTAGAAGAATACATATTGGCCTGAAATGATGAAGAAATTTGTTTTCTAATTTTTAATAAAAATATTGTGTTTTTTCAAAATTGTCACTCTTTTTTTTGTTTATAGCGCAAAAAATAAAAACCACAGAGGTGATCAAATACCACCAAATAAAGCTCTATTTGTGGGAAAAAAAGGACATAAATTTTGTTTGGGTACAATGTCGCTTGACTGCACAATTGTCAGTTAAAGCGACGCAGTCCCGTATCGCAAAAAATGGCCTGGTCATGAAGTGGGCAAATCCTTTCCGAGCTCCGGGCTGAAGTGGTTAAACAAAAAACTGTCAATTATAGCTCTCAGAAGTATTTTATGGCAATTTTAAAATGTTCTTCTTCGTCTGTACAATACAGATGTGGCCCTTCACAGGCTGGATAAGGACACCCCCCTCACACCCCATGGTTGTTATTTAAAGGAATGTATTTTTTTTTCAGTTTTTTTTCTTTGCTGTGGTACATGTTCCCCAGGACATTGTCCCCCATCCATTGCTGTTTTTTTTTTCCACCCTCTTGCCTATTAGCGCAGAAAATGGACATTTTTTATTTGGCAGACTTGGCTCCCATCAATTTCTATAGGGTTTAAATTTGGCATCTGAACTTCTTTGAAAACCAAACCCCCACCGAATCAAATCCAGAGCAGTTCAGTTCATCACAAATTGTCACCTAATCTGGAACATCTTCCATTCTAATATTATATATTTGTAGGGTAAAAGTAGTTGTAAATGTAGTTGTAAATATAGGGTACTGTCAAACAACATATCTGCATTTTTGTAAAGTCTGTAATATGTGGTGCATACTAGCACATTAAGCAACAAACCGACAGGGGGCCCAAACATATTTTGGGCCCAGGATCAGATCACAAGTAGAAGGAGCTGATGGCCACTCAGAAATGAACCTGAGTCCTGTAAGCCTTCAAATAGGCCATCAAGTATGCATGGTCACGCAAATGAGCACATGCAAAATGCTAATGCTCATGTGCACTTGCTTGTGTAGATTCATGCCTAATGCTGTGCTCAATTCTGTGGACCCTTCTAAGTGCATGTGTACTCCTTTGAGCATGGGCATTTCTTTGAACATGAACATTCCCTTCAGCACAGACATTCCTTTGAGCATGGTCGTCAGCATGGCTTTCCTGATAATAAATAAATAATAAAAAAATATATATATACAGTTGTGTTCATAAGTTTACATACCCTGGCAGAATTTATGATTTCTTGGCCATTTTTCAGAGAATATGAATGATAACACAAAAACATTTCTTTCACTCATGGTTAATGTTTGACTGAAGCCATTTATTATCAATCAACTGTGTTTACTCTTTTTGAATAATATTGACAACAGAAACTACCCAAATGACCCTGATCAAAAGTTTACATGCCCTGGTGATTTTGGCCTGATAACATGCACACAAGTTGACACAAAGGGGTTTGAATGGCTATAAAAGGTAACCATCCTCCCTTGTGATTTGTTTGCTTGTAATTAGTGTGTGTGTATCAAAGGACAATGAGTTTCTTGATTCCTGACAGACCCTTGCATCTTTCATCCAGTGCTGCACTGACATTTCTGGATTCTGAGTCATGGAGAAAGCAAAAGAATTGTCAAAGAATCTGCGGGAAAAGGTAGTTGAACTGTTTAAAACAGGAAAGGGATATAAAAAGATATCCAAGGAATTGAGAATGCCAATGAGCAGTGTTCAAACTCTACTCAAGAAGTGGAAAATGAGGCGTTCTGTTGAAACTAAACCACGGTCAGGAAGACAAACTGAAATTTCAGCCACAACTGCCAGGAAAATAGTTTGGGATGAAAAGAAAAACCCACAAATAACTTCAGGACTCTCTGAAAAAATATGGTGTGGCTGTTTCAAAATGCACAATAAGTAGGCACTTGAAGAAAGATGGGCTGCATGGTCAAGTCACCAGAAGAATGCCTTTACTATTCAAATGCCACAAAGTATCCTGCTTACAATATTCCAAACAGCACAGAGACAAGCCTCAAACCTTCTGGCACAAAGTCATTTGGAGTGATGAGACCAAAATTGAGCTTTTTGGCCACAACTATAAATACTTCCTTTGGAAAGGAGTCAACAATGCCTGTGAAACATGGAGGTGGATCGCTGATGTTTTGGGGATGTGTGAGCTACAAGGAACACACAGGAAATTTGGTCAAAATTGATGGCAAAATGAATGCAGTATGTTATCCAAAAATACTGGAGGAACATTTGCATTCATCAGCCAGGAAGCTGCGCATGGGACGTACGTGGACATTCCAACATGACAATGATCCAAAACACAAGGCCAAGTCAACATGTCATTGGCTACAGCAGAATAAAGTGAAGGTTCTGGAGTGGCGATCTCAGTCTCCTGACCTCAATATCATTGAGCCACTCTGGGGAGACCTCAAACGTGCAGTCCATGCAAGACTGTCCAAGAATTTCCAGAAACTGGAGGATTTTTGCCAAGAGGAATGGGCAGCTTTACCATCTGAGAAGATAAAGAGCCTCATCCACAAATACCACAAAATACTTCTAGCTGTCATTGAGGTTAAAGGGGGCAATACACGGTATTAAGAACTGGGGTATGTAAACTTTTGATCAGGGTGATTTGGGTAGTTTCTATTGTCATTATGATTTAAAAAGAGTAAACACAGTTGATTGATAATAAATGGCTTCAGCCAAACACTAACCATGAGTGAAAGAAAAGTTTTTGTGTTATTCACATTCTCTGAAAAATGGCCAATCAATCATAAATTCTGCCAGGGTATGTAAACTTATGAGCACAACTGTATATGATATACTCACTTTGTTATTACATCCTAACCTTTCTTCCTGGCTTCAGTGGCATGTAAGGGCACATTCATTTAGATGGGAGGGGGGGGGGGCAAGTAATGGAGCAAGTCCAGGAAGTATGTAAAGTCAGATGCTATAAAAAAGTGAAACTAAATTGCAGAAACAAAGAAGATGCTGTTTTAGGTCAAATAGAAAACCAGAGGCATCTTGTAGCATCTCATTTTAAAAG
>BLSH010206778.1:971660-1006143 GCA_018402905.1 Glandirana rugosa
GAAATGTATAAAGGACCTGAACGAGGTAATGAACGGGGGGGGGGGGGGGGTAGATTTACTTACACGGGAATGTACGGTGACTTCGGTCCTTCTTTCCAATCCTACATTATTGTTTCACTCATATAGTATATGTCAACACGAGTATTCAACAAGTAATGGAGCAAGTCCAGGAAATATGTAAAGTCAGATGCTATAAAAAAAGAGAAACTAAATTGGAGAAACAAAGAAGATGCTGTTTTAGGTCAAATAGAAAACCAGAGGCATCTTGTAGCATCTCATTTTAAAAGTTTATATAGGAGCATACGTAAACTATGTTCAAAGAACAAGACCTCGGTTTTTATGCTTTTTCTTCTTCTTTTAAAAAAAAGAGCCCTATATCCATTGTTTGTCATTTTAAATTACATTATTCTTACCATACAGTAGTCCATAAATGAACCTTTGCTTTTAAGGGACCACTAAACATGCCAAATATTGTTAATATGTGACGAAATAAGCAAGCAGCAATTCTCTTGATAACCGTTTTCAGAAATGTATGCCTTCTACGTGACAATACATCCCATCTGTTTACCATATTTCTTTTATTGCTGATTGGCTCAAGATTATTTTTGTTCAGCACAATATATGAAGACTTTGGAGGCCCACTAAAAACAAATGGATTTCTAAGGCCCTCCCAAATGTAAGCAATATGGGTGTATTCACATGAGTTTTCAGCATTAAACTTCATAATGATCTATGCAACTGGGAAATTATTTCCAGAAGAGAGTTTTCCTGGCTTCCTTAGCCTCTAGCTGCCCTATAATAAATGTAATAAGCCTGCACTCAGAGGGTGTATTTAAAAAGATGGAAATTTAAAGGAAATGTACATTTTCAATGCATTTATCCTTTTCAACCACTTATCTTCTTCCTGACCTACAACATTGTCATTTAGAGATTTAGATATTGGCCCACTCAGCACCTCAGCTCTAATCTTTTAAAAGCCTCCAATCTCTACTGGATCATGTACACCAGGTTCTCCATGTCTTTCAGTGTGCAGCTCATATATAATCCCATAATATTGTAGATGAAATTTTCATTGCAGTGAATAGAAAATGCACCCATCCTTTTAGTTTATTTGACTGGTTATTGAGTTTATTTGTGTTATTAATCTGAATAAATAATGCTTTCTTGTATTGCATTATTATTATTGATTGCACTTCATCATAGGAGGGAGGATGTATTAGAAAGCACACCACCCTTTAAGTTTATATGAATGGGGTTAGTGCCAAGCACTGTTGCCCCGTTTAGTATTACTAATGGTATACAGCTATTTTTACATTCCATTACACCATGACATGGAGGTTGGTTAATAAGCATTTAGTAGTATGGTGGTGAAGGGAACTGATTTTACATTTGGTTCTTTGAGCCTTAACTTGATGGGCAAGTAGTGAACTGGCTTTGTTCCCCAAAGCATAGAAGTTGGCCTTACTAATTTTAAGGTTGGTTTCAAATTTATAGAGTAATAAAGAGTGGAGGTTTTTGTCTCTGGACAAGAAGCTCATTCGCTATGCTATGAGAAGGGGATTGTTTGTTTACTTTTTCCAGTTGGACAATCTGTCATAGTATCTCTTCAATTTGCTGCGCCATCTGTTTTTTAGCCTTACAGTGCAATTTGATGAGGATCTCCCTGCATATATGCATTGTATGTAGAACAGAGAAAAAAAACGGGTTAGTATCTGGATGGTCATTGAGTTCAAAGAAAGCACAGTGTTCCTCGGTAATGGTTTGGGTGTTACCAGAGTCTGCAAGAAGAGAGGTGTTGAGTCTCCAGATACGAGTCAGTCTGGTTGTTCGTTCTCCCATAGTGATCGAGATAGGAATGTGGTCAGATTACGCAATGGTTCAGATCGTTGAGTCCATAATATCTTGAAGTGTCTGCTTGTCTACGAGGAAGAAGTCAATGCGGTAATAGGATAGTTGAGAGGAGGAAAAATAGGAGAAGTCTCGCTCTGAGCCATGATGGCATCTCCAGATGTTGAATAAGCCAGTTAAGTGGAGAAAATGGTTCAAAGACAGGTGTTGGTGACGGGTTGTTGATTTGGTGTCAATGTCACGATTTCCGACTGTATTGAAGTAACCTCCCATAATTATTCTGCCTTTTGTGACTTGGGTCACCTTCTTGTGTAAGCATTTGCAGAAGCGAAGTTGCTGCCTATTTGGAGCATAGACATTGACTAGGGTGTACATGACTCCATTAATATTGCAGATTGCAATTAGGTAGCGACCCTGGGGGTCTATGATGGTTTCAGTGCAGTTTGAAATTAAGAGAATCTCATATTGCTATTAAGACTCCATTCTTCTTCTTTGTATTGTAAGCTAAAAAGAACTGGTGGTAATTTTTCAGTTTGAACTGAGGGGTTTTGGTTCTTGCGAAGTGCATTTCCTGCACTAAAAGGATATCAGCTTTTTGGCTGTTGACCTTCTTAAGTAGTGCAGATCTCTTCTGAGGGGTGTTCAGGCCTCTAGTATTTACAGAGACTATTTCCAATGCTGTGCTAGAGTAGGTATTGCTGTTCAGGGGTTCTTATGTGGATGTTTTGGTTGGTTAAACAAAAATGGTAGAAGAGTAGCTGGTACAGGTATAAGGAAAGGTTAAATAAAAAGGAAGAGCTTAAGAAGGAGTGAAGTTCTCAAGCTTAATTGGCAGTAACTACTGCACAAAATCATGAGGTTGGTGGTAGATAGACTTACCCTGAATCTTGTAGGTCTATGATCAACAGTCTAGGCAGGCGGGTGCAAATGAGCGGAACTGCAGGTAATCAGCCTCTGTTGAATTAAGGATAACAGGGTCATAATACAGCTGCAATCATTCTGGTATGCTCCTTCAGTCTCCATTTGGTGGGTGGATTGGTGTCGATGGTCAGGGGTATCCTCAGGTATGATGCGCCAGGCTTTTAATAGTTGGATACTCTCAGGGAGAGTTCTCACTGTATGGTTCTTGTTCTGTAAGGATTTTGTGGTTCTGGAGTGCTTTGGTAATTGTAGCAAGTTGGCATTGGTTTTCCATGGTCACTTTGGAGAGGTCCGCATAGAGATTAATGGAGGTAAAGGGGTCCGGAAGCCGTGAGTTTTGTCATACACATAATGCGATCCCTGACCGCAAAGAAATGGATGCATGCTCAACATCTCTGGGAGTAGAGGCTGGTAGGTGGGGAGGTTTAGGGAGTCAGCACGCTCTGTCAATCTCCAGGTCCCTCTAAGATAGCTCAGGTATAAGTGTGCGCATTAGGGATTGGAGGAACTTTGTTAGGTCAGATTGTTGTACCGATTCTGATATATGTTGGAATTCTGTCGTTCCTACGGGAACAGTCCTCTAGGTTTGCCAGCTTGAGTCAGATTTACTGTAGTTCATCCTCATGGTCAGTGACTGTGTCAACCATTTCATTGTGAGCAGTGTGCAAATCACCCACTGTGGATTCTATATTGTTAATATGCTGATCATGCTGCTGCACAGAAACAGATAATGATGATACAGCTGTTGACAGCTGTCTGCTTTATGGATAAAAGCATGCTCTTCATTGTTTGTTCAGACATAGGCTGGTCTGATGCAGGGAACAATTCTAGCACTGATGACTGCTGAGGAGGAGGGAGAGAGAACAGGCAAGAGGCTGTGTTGTGCTGTGTGTGCTCTGACTTTGCTGTTCTGAGCCTCAATTTAGCAGGACTTGCTACGGAGGGTGAGTTAGGTGTGGAAGTGATCTGGTGGAATTCTTGTCTGGGAGGAGGTGAGGAGAGCTGCACTGATCTTTCACAGGCACAAACAGCGCCATCTTGGCCATTAGTGGGACCAGACAGGAAGAAGAATGCTGTGAGCTTATTAGGAGATTTGTACTCCTTCCTTCTTTTAGATATCACGGTCAGGTGGTGTTGGGGTGTTGAGGAGCAATGGGAGTCAGTTTTTGCCATGTATGGAGCCACTGTGTGGCCACTGTAGCTGATTGTCTTGAAGATCTGAGGGATTAGGCAGCCATTCACTCAAGCTGTCAAGCCAAGCCCCCTACCTGAATTTGTTTAATACTTAAATACCGTTAATGCAAAGAAAAAAAAATATTACAATAACATTAGAAGAATGATAGTATGAAAGATTTCAATAAATAAATATTATTATCACATTTAGCAAACAGGTAGATCACAGTGGGGTTATATGTCATATGTGATTTTAAATATGAAGTAAAACAACAAGAGAAGATTTTACGAATTACACATAGACCTCCCTATGATTATCTTTCAGTGTAGCTGCAAAATCATAATGCAGATGATTATGCTGCATTATCATTCATAACAGCATCTTAAACATTTTTTATGTTACATTGGTGTGCATATGTGTATATATATATATATATATATATATATATATATATATATATATATATCATATTGATATATAGAGATTGCATGCTCTTGCAGTCTTTTTGAATTTAGCATTTTATGGAGTGGCATATTTAATATTAATTCGAATGATGAATAATCATCCAAACATTCAAAGATATTAAATGATGCAAATTAAAGGAACTCATTTCAATTTGTGTCATCAAAGTTGTAAATATCGTTAGATAAACATACATCAAGCTTAATAGTGTTCTCTCCAATTAGGCTATTTATAGAAATAATGAAGACCATGGAATGACAGTGAAAAATAAAGGCTGTGTAACAATTTTTGAGATGGCATAAATGTGACAGGGCAAAAATATGTTGATGTAAGTAATGATTACCTGACCAGTCTGGACATTAGTTTTTAAGCACATGAACTGGTATTTCTTTGCAAGTTTTGGTAATTGTGAAAGAGACACTTGCTGACATATCTTAAGTTTAAGTATAAGGCTGCATTCATACATGGGCATTTTGAATCGCAGGCAGCATCGCCGTGATTCTGCCTGTAATTTCAAAATGCCCAGGTGTAAAAGACAAATCACACAATGTACATTTCAGATCCCATTCATTTGGATGGCACCTAAAAACACAGTGCTGTTCTGCTGCGATTGTTGCGTGCTAAATCATGCTGCAATCACGGCAAACCGCATCGCGTGAAGCTTGTAAACCAAAAAAAGTTCAGGACCTTCTTTTGGGCGGCATGCTTCAAGCAATTTGCTTTCGCATAATTGCAGAGTGATTTATTGTGCAACAATCGTGGCAGAAATGCACCATGTTTTTAGGTGCCATTTAAATGAATGGCATCTAAATTGTGCCTTGTGCAATTTGCCATTTACACCTGGACGTTTTAAAATTGCGGGAAGAATTGCGGCGATTCTGCGTGCTATTTAAAACGCCCATGTGTGAATGCCGCCTAAGAAGGATATAACATCAAACTGTGAAATAGTGCTATCACTAAAATCAGAATGCACCCTCAGTGTACCTTCTGGCCCTGGATGAGACTTCAACCTCTTGTTACAGGATTCCATGCTTTGCAACAAAATGGCAGTGCACAAAACCAGAAAACATGTGGCCTGCTGATTTAAGTTCACGACCATTAAAGTAGGAGTAAACTTCCATAAATGTTTTTTACTTATAGGTAAGCCTATAATAAGGATATCTCAATATATATCTTAGATGCAACCGGGGATATCACCAGGGCACGCGCTCGGAAGGAACAGCATACCTGTGCCTTTCCTTCAGAGCCATACCTCATGAGCAGGAGTAAACGCCATCGCCGGCTCGGCCATTCATATCTCCGGCGGCGTGCACACTCACAATACTCGTTCTCGCGACTATTATCAGGTGACAGCGTTTCGTGATAAGGAGCCAAGTTGCCACACTTTTGGCACAATTTGGACATTTTCATTTAGGGGTGTACTCACTTTTGTTGGCAGCGGTTTAGACATTAATGGCTGTGTTGGGTTATTTTGAGGGGGCAGCAAATTTACACTGTTATACAAGCTGTACACTCACTACTTTACATTGTAGCAAAGTGTCATTTCTTCAGTGTTGTCACATGAAAAGTTATAATAAAATATTTACAAAACTGTGAGGGGTGTACTCACTTTTGTGAGATACTGTGTAGCCCAATATAGAGAATTAACACAAGAATAGGGATTAGAACCACTCATGAACCACTCATGAAGTTGAACAAAGACAATGGAACAGCAACTGTGAGATCTTCATTAGCATTGTAATATAATTCATTGAATAAAACAAAATAGTACACTCACATGTAAAAATATTGATGTTCAGCATGGAATCCACCAGAGGAGAGATACCATCAGGCTTCACTGTTTCCATGCTGAACATCAAGTATTTTACATATGAGTGTACTATTTTGTTTTATTCAATAAATTATATTACTACACTAATGAAGATCTCACACTGCTGTTCTATTGTCTTTGAGCTGAATTAGATCTCCCTGCATCTCCACTGGGGGCAACAGGACTCTTCTTAGCATGACCCTGAATCATGAATTCTACACCCTGATTGAATCATTGGATTTTGGATATTGAACGCTGGAACTTGTAGTGTGCTGGACTGGTTTGTGGATTTGTACTGAAGTTGAATGTGATTCTTTAATGAGCTACAGTTTAATTAATGGGAAAACTGAGGGGTTTATTTACTAAACCTGGAGTGCGCAAAATATGGTGCGTCTGTGCATGGTAGCCAATTGGCTTCTAACTTCAGGTTGTTCAATTCGGCTTTGCCATTAAAAAGAAGCTGATTGGTTTCTATGCAGAGCTGCACCAGACTTTGCACTCTCAGTACAGTAATAATGATGTTCAAAATGAAAATGAACCCAAATGCTTTTTGTAAATATGCTTATATATAAAACAGCTCATACTGCCACCTCACTTTCCTGGAATTGTAAAAAGCACAAGAGGCATAAGATGCAGGTATATTTCACATTTTTTAGATGTTGTAGTGTTCTATGCTCCTGCAGCCTGTACTTTGTACTCTACATGCATGTGACAGGGACAGTCTTAGATAGTAATTGTCTTCCTTAACCACTTAAGGACTAAAAGGATTTCCCACCTTAGGACCAGAGCACTTTTTGCGATTCAAAACTGTATCACTTTAACTGACAATTGCGTCGTCATCCAAAGTTGTACCCAAACAAAATGTGCGTCCTTTTTTTCCCATAAATAGAGCTTTCTTTTGGTGGTATTTGATTACCTCTGTATAATTTCTGATCACCGCTATAAACAAAAAAAGAGCGTAAATTTTGCAAAAAAAACAATATTTCTTACTTATTGCTAAAATACATATCAAAAAAAGTATAAAAAAACAAATGTATTCATCAGTTTTAGCCGATTTATATTCTTCCTCATATTTTTGATTAAAAAATTGGCGTTTTATTGATTGGTTTGCACAAAAGTTGCCGCGTTTACAAACCATGAGAATTAATTTCTGGCGTTTTTTTACAATTTTTTTTTTTTTTTACTAGTAATGGAGGCGATCTGTGTTTTTTATCGGGACTGTGATATTGGGGTGGACATGTTGGACATTTTGACAATTTTTTGGGACCAATGACATTTATACAGTGATCAGAAATGTAAATAACCACTGATTACTGTATAAATGTCATTGGCAGGTAAGGGGTTAACCTGCAGAGGGCACTCTAGGTTTTAACTGTGTTCCCTGTGTGTGTTCTAACTATATGGGGGCTGGGCTGCCAGGGGTACAAGAGATCTAACTGATCCCGAGTGCCGGGATCAGTAGATCTCTGACATGCCGCCTGTCAGAACAGGGACCTGCCGTGTTTACATCGGCAGTTTCCAATTCTGGCTCTGTCACAGTCCATCGTGAGTCACCAGGGGACATTGAGTCTGCCAGACCTGCGGTGGTGCGCTCACCACCTAGCCGTCCTGCACTTGAGTGATGACTATATGGGGCAATTTGCGAGACAGAGCCACGCTGTCGCCACTTATAGTTTCTACGTGGTTGGCAAGTGGTTAAATGGCCGTTTTAGGCCATGGCCAGGCCCAAACAAGTGCATGGATGGGGTGTATGGACATAAGTGCCACAACATCTAAACACTGCCTGTACCTGGGCAGACTTCAGTAATTAAAAACTGCATTTGTCTGCATTTGAGCTCTGTCAGTTCATTTAGAAATGTATTCTATTGTTCATTTGAGAGTAAATGTTGCAAAATTTTTGGGTCTCTTTTATTTTGTCAATATCTAAATATGATGCAATTTAACATTTTATACATTGCAAAGGACTCAGAGAGCACTATGGGTTATCTAAAGAGACAGCCTGGCTCAACAAATTGTTTTGAAGCTCCATTACTTTAATAGAAACCTCCAACTTTGATAAATGATAAGTCCTTGCTCTAATAACTCATTAAGATTGATTTACTAAAACTGGTGCACACAGAATCTGGCGCAGCTGTGCATGGTAGCCAATCAGCTTCTAACTTCAGCTTGTTCAATTAGGCTTTGACAATACAACCTGGAAGCTGATTGGTTACTATGAAGAATAGCACCAGATTTTGCGCACCCAGCTTTAGTAAATCTACCCCATTGGGACCGATTTACTAGTAAATAAGAGACTGCTTATTAAAGTGGTTCTAAAGTCAGAAGGTTTTTTTTATCTTAATGCATTCTTTGCATTAAGATAAAAAATCCTTCTGTGTGCAGCATCCCCCTCCACCCCTTAATACTTACATGAGCCCATCTCTATCCAGTGATGTTGCAGGAGAGACCTGGTTGCCCGGGGCTCTCCCTCCTCATTGGCTGAAACAGCAGCACCATTGGCTCCTGCTGCTGTCAATCAAAGTCTGTGAGCCAATGAGGAGAGAGAGGGGGGCAGGGCCTAGTTGCGGCTCCATGTCTGAATGTACAGCTGCCGCTCAGCTTGGGTGCCCCCATAGCAAGCTGCTTGCTGTGGGGGCACTCAGCAGGAGGGAGGAGGATCTGGGCTGTTCTGTGCAAAACTATTACAGAGCAAGTAAGTATGAAATGTTTGTTATTTTTAAACACAAAACAACTTTAGTATCACTTTAAGCAAAAATGAATGTTCCCTTTGTGAGTAAATATTTTCTTAGAGAGAAAGGTTAGACTCTTGGCATGATTGTGAGCCAAGAGAAAAAAACAAATTTTTTGGACTTTGCCGGCACTTATGAAACTGGTGTTTTTTTTAAAAAAAGATATAGTTTATTCAATCATTAGATCATTAAAAAGGGACACGTTGCAACGTGTCGATCAATGGTAAGTACAATATTTGTATATCAAAAGACAATACACAGGGAATACATATATATAAAAAAACGATGATTCCACATGAATCAGGGATGATACCACTACCAAACACGAAAACACAGATGAGCATGAAAGAGGAGGTTGACGCGTTTCGCACCAGTGTGCTTCTTCTGGACCTTAATACTCTTCGAGCTATGAAATATACAAATGTAAAAATTGACATACCAATTTGTGTTACATACAGCCGTATTTACATTTCATTAAATTTCAAACATATTGTCCATATTCACCATGACTGCTTTATTTGTGGTTCACAGTTCCCCAAATTCGGCTATACATCAGGGGGGCAGGCACAGGAGACCCAAACAACACCGGCTCATCCAATATGGGAGTATCTTGATAAAATTTGAGTTGACTTAGAACAGATAAAATTATTATCAACATTGTTCCATATACTGAGGACAAACCAGTATCCTACCTATAATTGATAGTATGATGGAACAGTGCTGTTTAAATCCATTCGTAGTATCAGGCAAATTTACTTTATTATGTTAATTAGTGCCGCGATTTATACCGTGGATCTAGGGCACATAAAAAGTAACAATATGAGGAATCAAAAAATATATATACGTTCTAGTCCACAAAGGCTATGCCGCTTATGGTATAGGGTTAAATAGTGTATAACTGTAATTACCCAAATGGCCCAGAATGCACAGTCCCATAGGAATAAACTCTTTCGCCAGTATAGTGGACAGCGTCTCCCATGTAGTGGCTCCAACAGGGTAGCGCCTCACATAAGTGGGAGTCAGAAATGGTGCTTTGAGCCACGGATACCTAGCAGTGTGATAAAACCTGTTAGGAATCACCAAAGTGGTCTGTGGCACAAAGGAAAGGTAGTTGCCAAGGTACCTGGTATATGTTGTTGCGGCCAGCCGATCTGGTGTCTTGCCTCCCGGTGGAATGCTGCTAACGTCTGCCCTAGACGGAAGCCGGTTTATGTCTCCCGCCGCGCCGTGTGTGCGCTGCCCAAAAAGGGCGGTGTGTGACATCACTGAGCGGCACCGCCCACAAGCGGCGCGACGTGCGTCTCAACAGGCGGCGCATGCTCAATGGAGAGCGTGCCACCTGCAAGGAAGGGCATATCCTGCAGGTGCCAGTACAGCAGGGGGATGACGGGACATGAAGTCCCGGCTCTCCCCGCCGGCGCACCCGCTCAGCCCATTCACAACACGCTCCTATAGGGGAGCGCGTGAGGCGCATATGCCTGCCCCATTTGATGCACGCCCAACAGGGGATTTTTAAAAAAAAACACCAGTTTCATAAGTGCCGGCAAAGTCCAAAAATTTCGTTTTTTTCTCTTGGCTCACAATCATGCCAAGAGTTTAACCTTTCTCTCTGTTAAAAATAGGATGGTGGCACATTTTAGCATGACATTCTTGTAAATATTTACTTAGCTCAGTGAATAAGGTTAAACTGTATTGATATTAACTGCCCAAATATCTGCATGATAAGATTCTGTGTTTTTTTTTTAATTGCATATGATTTAATATCCAAAATGAAATTGCGCTCTGAGAAAAGGTAAAGCAGCTAGCACATCAAGCGATATAAATTGATCCTCATAATTATAAACATACAGTTCAGCGCTAATTTAGGCTCAATTCAAATTAGCGGGTCTCCAAAGTCGCACGATTTCCAGTGCAACTTTGGAACGCAACTTTGATGTGACTTTGGGTGTGACTTGGATCCGACGTTACACTCTCTGACTCTAAGTTGCATCAAAAGTAACACCAAAGTAGTGCAGGGACCTTTTCAAAGAAGTTGTGGCTTTAAGTCACATCGATAAGAATGGGGTGCGACTTGTCATGTGACTTTGATGTCCAAAGTCCCATGACAATTTGCACAAGTGTGAATGGAACCTTAAACAATTACCTACATCAAACATAAATCATCTAATGTGAAAAAGTCTATATAAAGTAGTGAAAAAATAATGAAACAATAATAACAGTCCCAGAGTGATATGAGAATTGAAGTCTTTTTACACCAAATATCATGACCTGTAATATGGTAACCCCCTCAGGGATCCATCACCACATGCTCTTTCAAACACACTTACTAGAATAAAAATAAATAAATAAAATGTGTCAAGTGAGCACATATATCCATAAAGTCCCACTTAGGATGCTATGAACCTTACATAGTTACATAGGTGGTGAGGCTGAAAAAAGACACCAGTCCATCCAGTTCGACCTATGATGTGTGTGTGAGTATGTTTTTATGTCATGCCATTGCTGAGCCTGTCATCTACTAGGACACCTAGTTCATTTTCCATCCTAGATTCCCCCAGAGGTCCCCCCCCCCCCCAGCCAGTAAATTATGTTCGTATTTTTGGCACCCAAATGCATTACCTTACATTTTTCAACATTAAACCTCATTTGCCATGTAGTTTTCCACCCCATTATTTTGTTTAGGTCTTCTTTCCAAGTCTTGCGTAGAAGTTATTGCCCTGCTTAACTTTGTATCGTCTGCAAATACTGAGATTGAGCCATTTATCCCATCCTCTAGATTGTTTATGAATAAATTAAACAGGATTGGTCCCAGGACAGATCCTTGGGGGACCCCACTTTCCACACCAGACCATTCCAAGTACTCACCATTTATCAAAACCCTTTGGACTCACCCCTGTAGCCAATTTTTAATCCAGGTACTCACCCTATGGTCCATGCCTACATACCTTAGTTTGTACAGTAACATTTGTAGTGAACTGTTTCAAATACCTTTGGGTCAGGTTATTCCAACAGTAAAGCATCATCTTTCAACCTCAAAATTCCACCATGCAGGAGGAAAAGAGTCAAAAGAATCACATAGTGTAAAAAACTACTGTAAAACTAGCTAATTTTCCACAACTGAAAAGCAATCACACTAATGATGTGAAAAGAAGTCTGGAGCTCCCTGCTGGCTGGATAGGAGTTTGAATAATAATAATATGCAATATTTCACTGTTACCTGACTAAAAGAAAAACCTCTTGAATTGTTTTAGTTCTGACTGCAATCAACAAAGAACAAAAATTTGTAAAAAAACAAACAAACAAACATTTTCTTGTGCATTTATTGGGAATAAATCTTCATATAAGCCAGCACATGTTTCTAGACAAAGGTGTGAGCTGTAAATAGATTTGGGGTGATAATGATACAAAGTGGACTCCCATTATATTTGCTAGCTAGCAAGTGTATTGGGAATGTGGCTTTTTTGAATCAAGCACTGCCAAGTTAAAGTGTAACACAAGCCCATCCACTGTCACATAGGTATGAAGTGATGGGCCCAACTAGAACATGGGCAGCATTCAAAACCTAATAGCCATTGTTTTCCTTGTGGTATGTGTTCCAGTAGAAAAAAAGGCCTGTTGCTCTGGATAGTTTGAATCTAGCAAAGGAGGAGAGATCCTTAAAACCTGCTGGGAAATGAAGATTTCAGGGGGTGTTTTTCTCCCTGGTCCCTCAAAGCTCTCATAAAAAAACAGTGATGTAAGGTTGGAGAACAGAAACAGTAAGAGCTATGGGGGGAAATAGAGATTGAAATTCCCAGAAGTGTTGGTTTCCAAGTGGGCTTTGGGGGACCAGTTCTAGCAATCGGAGTAACATTTAGCAGTGCAGGCAGGAGGAGAAGAAAGTGTTCAATCTCTTCTTAGTTTAAATTATTTCTGCATGTGACGGGGTGCCTTTGAAATATAAACATATTTGTTTGTTTTGCAATGATTGTATGTTGACTGTTTTATCCATTGCCTTTAATGGAATAGTTCCACACTGCTGTTGCAATTAATATAAAAAAAAAAATGAAAACTGCAGAAGAAATCTTTGAATTTCAAAAGTGCCTTTTTCATACAGGGCCAGCTCAAGTTTTTGCTTTTACTTTGGTTAAACTAAGTCTAACTTTATTTTTATATTTGCAGATGAAAGAGAAGATGTTCAAAGGAAAACATTCACGAAATGGGTAAATGCTCAGTTTGCAAAGGTAAGCAGTACTTTGATATTTTCACCCTCTATTCTAATTTTGTAACAGTTAATGTTATTCATTATAGCAATACAGTGATGGCATGTATTAATAATCAGTTTATATGAAGGCTTAGAATGGAAATTTAAGTATACAATCACACTAATTAAGTAAAAAATATTTTTAATTTGTCTGACAGCTACTCAGCAGTATTAGGTTAGGTTAAGTTACAGCTGGACACATACACTTACCAGCCACTTTATGAGGTACACCGTAATAGTACTGGGTTGGACTCACTTTTGTCTTCAGAACTGAGTTAATTCTTTCTGGCATAGATTCAACAATGTGTTGAAAACATTCCTCAAAGATTTTGGTCCATATTGACATGATAGCATCACGCAGTTGCTGCAGATTTCTCGGCTGCACATCCATGATGCAAATCTCTATTGGTGCTCTATTGGATTAAGATCTGGTGACTTTGGAGGTCATTAGCGTACAGTGGATTTATTGTCATGTTCAAAAAAACAGTTTAGGATGATTTGAGCTTTCTGATTATCCTGCAGGAAGTAAACATCAGAAGATGGGTACACTGTAGTCATTAACATGGACATGGTTAGCAACAATACTCCGGTAGGCCATGTCATTTAAACAATGCTAAATTAGTACTAAGAAAATATCCCCCACGCCATTACACCACCAGCCTGAACCATTGATACAAGGAAGGATGGATCCAATCTTTCATGTTGTTTATGCCAAATTTAGACCATACCATCTTTATATCACAGCTGAAATCAAGACTCATCAGACCAGGCAACATTTTTCCAATCTTCTATTGTCCAATTTTTTGTGAGTCTGTGCGAATTGTAGACTCAGTTTCCTGTTCTTAGCTGATAGAAGTGTTCTTCTGGTGCTGTAGCCCATCTGCTTCAAGGTTTGATGTGTTGTGCACACAGAGATGGTATTCTGCATACCTTGGTTGTAAGTAACGAGTGGTCATTTTTAGTTACTGTTGCCATTCTATCATTTCAAACCAGTCTGCCCATTCTCCTCTGACCTCAACAAGGCATTTTCATTCACACAACTGCTGCTCACTTGATATTTCCTATTTTTTAGACTATTCTATGTAAATCCTAGAGATGGTTGTGTGTGAAAATCCCAGTAGATCAGCAGTTTTTCAAATACTCAGACCAGCCCATCTGGTACCAACAACCATGCCACGTTCAGAGTAACCTAATCCACTTTCTTCCCCATTCTGATGCTCGGTTTGAACTTCAGCAAGTTGTCTTCACCAAGTCTTGATGCCTAAATGCATTGAGTTGCTGCCATGTGATCGGTTGATTAGTAATTTGTGTTACCGAGCAATTGAACAGGTGTACCTAATAAAGTGAGTGTATATTACAATGTGATTGTACAATATCCTTTACCAAAAACGTTGTAGTGTGAGGACCTACATAAGCAGGTTTGAATGGATATTCAACCCTCCACTACATAGTTGTTAGAAAATCTGAAGGTTATTGTACAAGATTGTTGTACCATGAATGGCCAGAAGTGTAATTTAGAACATAGCTTCTCAACCTTAGTCTGAAAGGTCTACTAACAGTGCATATTTTCCTGACTTTTTGACCAAATACATTGTGTGGCTTTTTCTCTGATAATTGCTACAGCTGTATTTCTAGTACTGTTTAAATCATACATTGTCCATATTCCTTGTGGACGAGCATTTAGAAACATTCCTTTATGGAATAACCGCTATTTTGAATAGAGTGGGAAAGGGTTAGAACTATCATCTGGTTTTCATTGCTGTTTGTTTAAATTCCCCCTGACTGCCTATTCTCTTATATAGGAAGAAGGTAATATCTCTGCAATGGGAACACAGACAGCAATAAAACCTGGCAGAAGTACTACTCTTCCCCTCCTTTATAAAAAAGATTGCCTTCTTTGTCTGTGTTTCAAGGATTTTTCCTTTTTTCCTGTCGTGGTGACCACAAACAAATCCTCAACAACAGAGACAAAGTCAGCAATAGAAAGCTTACAGAGTTGTTCACACTTAAGAAAAGACAAAACACAAGAAATAAGTATTGTCTAATGTTTTTCTTTAAAGGTTAGTAAATGTGCTAGCAATATATCATAACCGCTGCCCCAATTGTGACATGACTTTCATAGGTTTAGAATGTCAGGGATCAGCAATGGATTGTTTAATTTGCATAAATTGGACCTATAGCAAAATAAAACATATTTCACATTGGCATAGGCACAGCAGTAAAAAGCCAGGAGATATGCTAAATATATTTAGTGATATAAAGTTGCTGTAAGTGCGGTATTTATTTCTTCTTATATATCAGTGGACATTTTGAGATAGATGCACAGTATCTCACATTTTAAACAGTTTTATCTTTTTTTTCTGAACTGTAGCAAATACCATTAAATTTATTATTTTGATAACTTGTTTTTGTTTTCCTGTGGATAAAAATGGGCATTTAGGCTAAACATTTAATTGGTTCTCATGGATTAACAAATATATAATTCTCTCTCACCAATGCATCTTCAACAAATTGGTTTTGATGAGGGCTGTGGATTTCAAAGATGATATGGGAGACACTAGGCATTTGTACCCTCTTGTGTGTGTGTTTGTACAGTGTATTGAAGATTGCCCCTCTAAGGAGGGCTGCATTGAGGAAATCATTATGCACCATAGTCATTTTGTTAAGTTCCTTGGAATGAGCGCTGGATTGTTTTATATTCCTTGAACTTTATGGTGTGTTAAGTACCTGTATTGATGCAATGGGGTTGATTTACTAAAGACAAACAATCCGTTCTTTTGCAAGGGAATTTTCCCTTAGCCTAGTCAATGAGGTAATGCTCTGCTGGCTTCCATCATCCAATAATGTGCAAGCAACAATATATATATATATATATATATATATATTTCATTTTGCTTGTACATGATTGGGTTTTCTCCACAAAGTGGATTTTTACCACATTCAGTAAGCTAAGGGAAATTCCCTTGCAAAAAAACAAACTATGCCTTTAGTAAATCAACCCCATTGCATCTATACTGGTTATTAACACACCATAAAGTTTGCCAAGTGCATTCCTTTTAAGATGTTAAGATTGCTATGGCTATGTGAAAAATCCCTGCAAAAGGGAATGGCGTATCTGCCTTTTGTAAATCAAATCCCATGTAACAAGTAGGCATTGACAATAAAAACTTGTAAACCAGGGTTTGGTGAATGTGCTTTGTAAGACCAATTATTTATTAACAATGATGTAAGTCATTACTGATTCCTGAAGATTGCAGAGAATATGACTACTATAACACTGGTAGCCTAAAAAGGCCACCAAAATATCCACCATGATTATTCAAAGAAAAGTTTAAGCATCTCTTCAAAACACAACCCCAAAGCAGCTATTCACACTTTCACAGTGCTACCCTAATGATCTGTCACAGAAAATTAACAGATTTCAGCTGTTAAAATGAGCAATGATGTAATCCTCTTTGATATATGACAAGAGGGGGACAACCAATGCTAGGACTGAGCACTGCATAATAGGAGGGGTTTAAATGCTCCCCAAACCCAAAGGCACTGGATATTTTTGCCAGCTGCAAAAGAAGGATCAAAAGGGGATTATTGTGACATTAAGTGTAACTGAGTGAAGGGGGTTAGCTTTAATGCAATCCAGACAATTTGCCCTAAATAAGTGAAGAGACACAGTTCATTTAGGCTGCAAACTTTTAATAAATACTTGGGCAAGTGTTATCCCAGAGGAAACATTTTTTCGTTTAAATTGGCGGAAAAGTGAGAGAAAAGAGTGCCTATTATTTCTATCAACTGTCTAAGAAAGTTTCCATATACAATAGACAGTTAAAATATATAGATTTTACTCATTTGTGTAATTGGAGAAGATATCAACTATACAGTATGCTTGAATTGTGATTCATGGATCCATGCTGAGTACTAAATAACCGATCCTCAACCATAGATTTACTAGTATAGTTAAAAGCCCTGACTTTTTCTTAGGTAATTATAGGTACTTTCATATCTATATCATTCATAATAATAATTCTATAATGTATGTTTAATGTGGAGAGTGAGTTCTTTACTAGCAATACTATAATTTGATATAATTTACAAGTACTGTAATAAAAAAATAATAACATGGTGCTATTGTGGTACTTTTGTATAATTTTTGTATTTACTCAAGCTATAATGTTAAGACTGCAATTATTTGATCATCACTACATTTCAAGTTTATAACTGAGTATGAAAGATGTCCAACTGATATTTTATTGCTGTTTGATTATGTCAAGTAACTTGAATGTAAAGAGTTAGCTGGAACAGAACCAATGTGCTTATACTGAACAGTAGCACAGAGTAATTAGGATTCATTAGTGGGGAAAAAAATGATTTTAATTTGGCCAAAAGCAAAAATCATTTTAATTTGCCACATAAATACCACAGAAAACTCATCTTCGAATATTCTTAATTGCCTTATTTTTCATGTGAATTACAATATAAATTGGTGAATTTGCCAAACTTATCCAATGTAATTTCGTTTCTAATATGCATTATTAATAGCCCTAAAACATAGATATATAGCCTTCAGTTTTAAATATTGATATGAAAATTGGGTTAGATACAATTGTTGATTAATAGACAATAGACACAGATAGTGCAAGCCACATACAACAATGTAATCACTATAAATGGAAAAATACATGATTACATGGCCACACACAATAAAGGTAAATTCCACGTAAAGTCAAAACAAGAAAAGGGAGCCCAGTTTAACACACTGTCTATAAACATAAATACTAAGAGAGGCTGACATGAGCAAAAGCCATCTTTACTTTTTTTGTAACATGTATATGTGTATATATATATATATATATATATATATATATATATATATATTACCAAAAGTAATAGGATGCCTGCCTTTACATGCACATGAACTTTAATGGCATCCCAGTCTTAGTCCATTGGGTTCAATATTGAGTTGACCCACCCTTTGCTGCTATAACAGCTTCAACTCTTCTTGGAAGGCTGTCCACAAGGTATATGAGTGTGTCTTTGGGAATGTTTGACCATTCTTCCAGAAGCACATTTGTGAGGTCAGGCACTGATGTGGATGAGAAGGCCTGGCTCACAATCTCTGCTCATATTCATTCCAAAGGTGTTCTATTGGGTTGAGGTCAGGGCTCTGTGCAGGGCAGTCAAGTTCCTCCATCCCAAACTTACTCATCCATGTCTTTATGGACCTTGCTTTGCACAGGTTCAAATCCTTTGGTGGAAGGGAGATTGTGGTGTGGGGTTGTTTTTCTGGGGTAGGGCTTGGCCCCTTAGTTTCAGTGAAGGGAGCTCTTAAGGCGTCAGCATACCAAGACATTTTGGACAATGTTCATGCACCCAACTTTGTGAGAACAGTCTGGGGATGGCCCCTTCCTGTTCCAACATGACTGCGCACCAGTGCACAAACAAGATCTATACCCTTAACAACTAATAAATCCAAACTCACAGCACTATCCTATTCAACCAACCTCAACATGTTTTAAATAAATATATAAAAAATGTAATAATTCATAATAAACAGAACATCCAAGTGCTCAAAATCCAATAAAGTGCTTAGTGTCCATGATATATAAATTGTTAAATTGCTCCAATTAGGTGCATGTGCTCTAGTCAATATCTTGTGCAATTTTCCACACATTCTGTGCAGTTGTGCATTTTCACTTCTCTCCTTTACTTGCATCAAATTCCATGCTGTGCCCCCAAGTGTTCCCACAATCACCAGAGCTTATAGGCTCTATGCCATAAGAACTTGTCAGCAGGTTCAGTTGACAAGTCAAGGATGCTCTCTCCGGACTCCTTTCACCTCTCCATTTCTCCCCACTCCTCCGGGCAGTATGTTATACTTAATGCCACGCCTCACAAGGTGTGACTCTCACCATGCAAAAGGACAGACAAGAAGAGGCTCTCTATAGCGTAACTCTACATATATTAAAAAACACACAATTTAATAAAACGCACATAAAAGCATGTATAAAATGCAAGAAGAACCAAACCCAGGAGTGCTGCCATATCAAATTTACCTACTTGAAGTGTAGACTTTTAGAGGTTAATTGATACAACCTTGAGAACTTTACTTGACCTACACAGTTCTGTTCAGAAACTACACGGAGCAAAATTATAAACGCAGCACTTTTGTGTTTGCCCCTATTTATCATGAGCTTAACTCAAAGATCTATGACTTTTTCTATGTGCACAAAAGACCTATTTCTCTCAAATATTGTTCACAAATCTGTCTAATTCTGTGTTAGTGAGCACTTCTTCTTTGCCGAGATAATCCATCCACCTCACAGGTGTGGCATATCTAGATGCTGATTAGACAGCATGATTATTGCACAGGTGTGCCTTAGACTGGCCACAATAAAAGGCCACTCTAAAATATGCAGTTTTACTGTTTTGGGGGGGGGTCTGAAAACCAGTCAGTATCTGGTGTGACCACCATTTGCCTCACGCAGTGCAGCACATCTCCTTCGCATAGTTGAGACCCCGATGAGGATGATGAGCATGCAGATGAGCTTCCCTGAGAGGGTTTCTGACAGTTTGTGCAGAACTTCTTTGGCTATGCAAATCAATTGTTGCAGCACCTGTCCTGGTGGCTGGTCTCAGACGATCTTGGAGGTGAAGATGCTGGATGTGGAGGTCGTGAGCTGGTGTGGTTACATGTGATCTGCAGCTGTAAGGCCGGTTGGATGTACTGCCAAATTCTCTGAAACACCTTTGGAGACGGCTTATGGTAGAGAAATGAACATTCAATTCAAGGGCAACAGCTCTGGTGGACATTCCTGCAGTCAGCATGCCAATTGCATGCTCCCTCAAAACTTGTGACATCTGTGGCATTGTGCTGTGTGATAAAACTGCACATTTTAGTCCACATATGCCTCATGTATGCTCGAAGGACCATTATGCAAACCTGGATTAAACCAACCCCACCACAGATGGCTCAGGTGAAAATTGCTCTTCATAGCCTTTTTCTTATTGAAAAACTTGATACAATTACTCAAGACTTTAAGTCCTCTAAATAATTTTTTGCAAGATGGCGCTGCTTTATGGAGCATTCTTTCATTCCCACTGAAATCCAACACCACATGCAACCCTTCCGCTTCTCTGATTGGTATCTTCGAGTGGATACATCTAATACCCTGGTCAGGCTTAAATTAACCACTTGCCAACCGCCCACCACAGCATGATGGCGGCAAGTTGGCTCGTTATCCCGAAACGCTGTCACAGGACGGCGGCCGTGATAACTAGTATTGTGAGCGCACGTGCGCTGCCGGAGGCACGCTCGCACGCTCACTGTGTTCAGGGGGGCCAGGGAGCGGGTAGGGCAGATTTGATTGCCGCCGGCTACCAGCGATGGCTCCCCCATAGTGAGAGAACGGAGGTCCGTGTAAGTTAACACGGATCTCCGTTCTCATAGAAGGGGAAGGGTGGTGATCACAGGCTTCCTGTATATGGAAGCCGTGGTCACCCCCTTCCCCTAGCCAGGCCAGCCCACACACAGTTAGAACACAGTGAGGCAACACAGTTAACCCTTAGAGCGCCCCCTGCAGGTTAACCCCTTCACTGCCAATGGCATTTACACAGTAATCAGTGCATTTTTGTAGCACTGATCGCTGTATAAATGCCAATGGTCCCAAAAAAGTGTAAAAATGGTCCAACATGTCCACTGCAATATTGCAATACCACTAAAAATCACAGATCACCGACATTACTAGTAAAAAATAAAAAAAAAAATAAAAACCCCAGAAATGAATTCTCATCATTCGTAAATGCGGCAACTTTCGCGCAAAGCAATCAATAAATGCCGATTGCAATTTTTTTTACCAAAAATATGAGTAAGAATATAAATTGGCCAAAACTGATGTAAAAAATGTTTTTTTTATATCTTTTTTTTTTTGGATTTGTATTTTAGCAAAAAGTAAGAAAAATTGTTTTTTGCAAAATTGTTGTTCTTCTTTTGTTTATAGCGGCGATCAGAAATGACACAGAGGTGATCAAATACCACCAAAAGAAAGCTCTATTTGTGGGAAAAAAAGGACGCAAATTTCGTTTGGGTACAACATTGCAGGACCACGCAGTTGTCAGTTAAAGCGACTCAGTGCCGAATCGCAAAAAGGGCTCTGGTCCTAAAGTGGGAAATTCTTCCGGGGGTTAAAGTGGTTAACAGACTCCTCTGGCCCGGATTCTTCTGAAGCGCCCCCCCTTCAACATTCCACCGGCTCTACTACATGAGCTCTAATCGTACAGACATTGTTAACTCAGACTCTTTAGGTGATTTTAGTGTTTTTGTTACTTTGGTACAGTACACCTGGCTTCCACTCCTTAGGCTTGCCCCCTAACGGGTTCACTGAGACGAGAACTCTTTTTGTGACCAGCCATCTTTCTCTGATTATGCTGTACATGTACATTGATTGTATATCTCTCTATCTAAACCTTCTGTCACCCATGGTTAATGTGAAGGCTGAGATGTAGGCCCTATGCCTTCACCACTTCTTCTCTGTAAATCGCTGTAAACACCCTGCTCCATATCTAATTTTGTAGCACTGCTAATGCTTAAATAAACATATTCCTAAAAAAAAAAAAAAAAGCCTGCACATTTTAGAGTGGCATTTTATTGTGCCCAGCCTAAGGCACACCTGTGCAATAATCATGCTGTCTAATCAGCATCACTACATGCCACACCTATAAGGTGGATGGATTATCCCAGCAAAGGAGAGGCACTCATTAACAAAGATTTAGACAGATTTGTGAGCAATATTTGAGAGAAATAGGCCTTTTGTCTACATAGAAAAAGTCGTAGATCTTTGAGTTCAGCTCATGAAAAAATAAGGGCAAATACAAAAGTGTTGCGTTTATAATTTTGCTCAGTGTAGTTATGATGCTAATAAAGTGATGTATGTAATGTATATAGATTAGATTGATACATTTAATTGTTTGATTTGTATAGATTAGTAAAATGATTTGTATGTTATTTTGCTATTGAAGCAATTGTATCATAAACAGACTCTTCATCAAGCATTTGATAAATACAGAATGCAATAAGCAAGCATGTAAAGAAGGTATCCACCAATCAGAATGCAGAAAAAATGGCTACCCCTGACGTCATAATGATGTCATAAACCTGACAAAATTATGTAAATTATGTAAATGTTGCTTGATCATAGAAGTAAATTTGTTCTAATTATGTTTTTCAAGCACACATTTTTATTGGTTTATCAAACGCGGATTATATATATATATATTGTACAATAAGTGGAAAATACTCCATATAAACTAATCATATCATATAAAGCCAGATTAGGTATAATTAAGCAGACAGTGGTATTAGAAAGGAGTCAGGGGTAGAAAATGTAGCTAGCCAAAAAGGAGTTATATACCATCTGTAATGGATTTTATGAGATAATTCCCAGTAAGTAATGCATTTAGTTAAGCTGAAGTTTATGTTTTATGGCCTTCAGCCATTGGGTGTCTGTAAAAGTTATATTGAGTTTCTGTTCCCATTTTGATAGGGAAGAGCTTTTAATTAATGTGTCTTTGGACTGTAGAAATGTGTACAATAATGTGGTGTTTTTGTTGGGCCCTTTATCCGAGGACCATAAAGTTCAGATTTTTTGGGCAGAGATATTATTGGTGCAATTTGCAAATAACCCTAATGAATCCTGTCAAAGGCATTTTCCGCATTCAAGGCTAGAAATATAGATGGCACGTTGCCATATTCAGTTACATGAAATAAGTTTATGATGTGTTGTGTAGCATTTGGTTGTTTGATGGCCTGAGATAAAACCAACCTGATCTGCATGCACTGTAATCCATGTTTAGTGGGGAGATGGGCTAATGATTTGGGGTGATATTGGCTCCTTTCCTGGTTTTGAAAGATAGTAGCTTTTAACATTTGTGATGGAAAGTTGCCAGAGGACACAGTAGAGTTAATGGCATCTTCTGGAAATGCTCTCTTTAGCAGAGAAAGGGGCATTTAAAGCCTGTAGTTGTGTCTCAGAAAGCTGAGGCAAGCAGAATGAGTCCAATAACCGGGAGATTGTATTGGGTGAAGGCTGAGGGTATTAGGATCCTCCTCTAGTTTATAAAGTGAACTATAGTGCATATTAAATGCATTCACTTTTTCTTGAGCGTTATACAATTTTGTACTGTTTAGGTAATATAAAATATAAGGTATCTTTGTTTAACAGAATGACTCTTAACTTGGGCAGCTAGAGGTTTAACTGCTTTATTGCCATTGGAATAAAAGTTAGAACATAAAGTGCATAAGTGTCAGGAATGTTGGGTGGAGAGAAATGTATCTAGTCCATGTCTAGCCTGTAAGAGCTTAACTATTTTAGTGTGTGATGGGGACTTTTTGTTTCTACTTTCTCTATAGTAGCCAGTAGACTATCCAACTGCTGTGTACTATGGAGTTTAGCATTAGCACTCAACAGACCACCTCTTACATGGGCTTTGTGTGAGTTCCAGATAATGAAGGGATCTGAAACAGAGGGTGCATTATCCACAAAAACGTATGTAAGTGGCATTGTATATGGGTCATATTCAGCAGTTGGGCCATTAAGAAGGTATCATTGCACCATAAGGTTATGAGCTCTCTACTACACATCCCTCTTATATTAACAGATAGTGGCACATGAGCCATGTGGTGGAGTGGATCTCCTATTCAGAGATAGTTTGAAGGAGAAAAGTATCTACTATGAATAAGTATATTCTTGAATAGCTAAGATGAGGTTTGGAAAAGAAGGTAAAGACCCACTTTGTGAAGTGCTGGCATCACCATATATCAAATATACCTGCAGACTTAAGGAACCTGGACAGTGAGGCACTGTGTACGCACTTTGACATAGGGCCAGAGACATCTAAGGTACTATCTAGAACTGTGTTAAAGTCCCTGCACATAAGTAGGTTGCCTTTCCTTGCTTTCTGCACTTTCTTCTACATCTTGTGCTGAAAAGAAAGTTGTTTCATATTGGGTATGTAAATGTTCACAATTGTGGAAAGGGCATTAATACTTTAGTAGACCAGAATAATTTATCTTCCCCTGTCATCTACAATGGTTTTTAGATGTTAGAATGCTACTTGAGTCTTTGATCTCTATTAATACTCAATTTTTTTATTCAATATGTTTGACATAAAAATATGTGGACAATTTTTATGGGAGAAGTGTGGCACATGTACTTTGTGTCCCTTGGAGGCAAATCATGTCACACCGGAGTTTGTGCACTCCTGTCCATAAGCAATATCTCTTTTCGGACTATTAAGTCCTTTCACATTTAAAAAGGTAATTTTAAAATGAATGTGATTGATAAAGGATTGCTTAGAATTTGCCCATCCAGTGAAGTGGGTTGGAGGAGGTCTAGCATATGGAAATTTGGAAGCTTTACCTCAAGAAGATTGTGAGGAAATCTCTTGCCAGCAGCATGGGCTGCAACAAAGGATCATAGATGGAGTCGGTCTTAATGCTTGCATAGGTACTTGGAGATAGAGGTAGAACAGGTCATTTTGGCTGGTATCTTCAGAAGAATATGAACAAGTAAAAGGCTATAACAACCAACCAAGAACAAGAAGAGTTAATTTTATAAATGTGTAGCTTAGAACAATAATGAAGTGGTAAATAAAAAGAAGGTTCTCCTAGGAGCTAAGATATGGGAAAAAAACAGAAGGCACATGCATTAAGTGATCAGTTCCACATTACATTCTGACATATTCCACACTGGGTCAAGGCATTTTGGGGAGGATGATTGCTTACAAGAGTGATCAGAGGGGTCAGTTATCTGCCATTCCCTCAACAGAGAGAGGCCATCTTCAAGAGTTCTGACTGTATGGGCTTTCTCATCTATAATTATTATTAGCTTCACTGTGTAGCCTCATCTGTAAAGTATGTGTTGGTTGCACAGTGCTTTTGTGATTGTCAATAGATTTCTTTGTTGTACAAGGGTATGCTGAGAGAGATCATCATAAAATGTTCACCTGTGTACTGTTTAGGAATATTGACCAAAATCCTGGTTGCTCATAGTAGCTTCTTCTTGACATGATACAAATAGATGCAGACCAATGTGTCTCTGGACAGTTTATCTGTCAGGTGTGAAGGTTTAGACAGCCTGTGGATGTGATCAATGATCAACTTTGAGTGAGGCATGTCAAGCATAAAATCATACAGTAGTTTAGTGAAATATTCTCTCAGGTTAGCAGGTTTTATGGTTTCTGGAATTCCACAAACTTCCATATTATTGTGCCTGGATATTATTTCATATTATTGTGCCTGGAGCTGTCTTACGGGTCTGCTAACTTAGCTTTGACCGAATCCCTCACCCTTCCTTGCATTGTGGGCATCAACTAATTTATTAAATGTGGTGGTGAATTCACCCATTTTAGATTCAAAATGGCGAACTGTCTTGCACTTCCACTTCAAATTATTGGACCATGGATATAAGATCAGAGTGGATGGAGCTTTTTAGTGATATCAACAAGTAGTGTCTAGTACTGGCTCGCTATGTGTGGGAAAATCAGAGAAAGAGTTATTCAAGTCCCTGTCACTGTTAAGGGTTAAATGTGGGGGGCTCACTTCTGCTGGTATGTTCTCATCATAAGTCAATCTCAGTCTTGTTTTAGCTGGTCTTGTGAAGGGTGAGGATGTCTGTGATGCTGATCCTCTTATATCCATGTTGTGGACAATGTTCTCCCTGCTCTGTCTCCTCATCTTGCTTGTGAGGCAGAAGACTATGGCCATCTTGGTTGAATGGACAGAGTGGTGGGGAAAACATCAGTCTCCTAGCTCCTTGCATTTCCTGGACATGCTCCTAGTCTGCAGTGATTGTGCAGTCTGTATCCCCACTGTGTGCCCCAGGTGATACCTTTAAATCAGAGCTGTTCTAAATTGTGGCCATCAAGCTCAGCTCCTGCCCCCCCCCTCCCCCATTCTTTTTACATTTTAGTCCAGTAAATGCAAATATGTGCCTGTAAATGACTGGTAATATGATGACCAGTGAGGGCATAAATAGAAACAGGGGGATGGCTAAGTCTATAGCTAAGCTATAAAACTGTAGGCACAGAAGGTACACTGCTATTTTTGAGGAGAAACTGAAGACAAATGATAATTTTTAGGGTACTGATTAGGTACAATTGATATTTTAAAATGTTCCCTATAACATAGCAAATCTTCACTTTTTTAGTTTAGGTCTACTTTAACCTTCCAGTAACATAAACTGAATGTTTTTTTTTTAAGTAGGTAAGTAAGTATATAGGTTAACCTTTTTTTTTCTAAGTACAAATGATAAAATTAAAGATAAAACAGAAGTGAGCCCACAAATTTGTTTTTAGGTTTTGTAATGCTCAGAATCCGTCTCTGGTATTTTTGTTATCTGTTCATGTGACAGAAAGATTTTCCTTCACTTCTTTTATATGGACTGGTACAGATGAGTGAAAATCAACATAGAAAGCAGTAAAAAAACCTGACTTCCCACCAGGCAAACACAGCCAATTCTTAGCATCCACCTGGCCTAATGATGACGTCCTAGTACATCACTTTTTCGCACAGGGTAATCTTTTATCGTGTGAAGACTTACCTTCCAACAGGGAAAATCCTTCTACTTCCCCCTGGAACTACACCTTGATATCACACTACATCCAATCAGTGGACAGGAAATGCCTAGTCTCCAGACCACTAACACCCTTTGAAGCTCTATGTTCTAAGAAAAACCCCCAACGTCACCTTATATCCCTCTTGTTTACAGATACCCTCTCTAATTCAGGTTCAGCTTGCCTAGCATGGGAAAAAGACCTCTCTAGCTCTCTCCCCAGATGACTAGGAACAAATATACCTAAACATACTTAAGGGCTCAATCAATGTCACTACTCAGGAAAATGGATACAAAAGAGTGGCTTACAAAGCTCTGCAGAAGTGGAACGCTTGATCAGTATTGCTCACGACACACCCACTCGTCTCAAAATGGGCACGCTGGAATTATTTTCAAATAACCGCTGAATACCTCAACCTAACTAACCCTCTATCCCAACTCTCAAATGGACCCCCACAATGATCAGTTTCTTTCAAGGACCCCTATACCTTACTTGACACTAGACTATTATACAGGCCGGATCCTACTCCCAAAAGCAACTGAGGGAGTGAGAGTTGGAGCCCTCCAATAACCTATACTAATCCTCCCCCTGCCTTACCCCTTTTTTTCTCTCTTCTCCCTCTTCCTTTTCCCCTTCTTCAATCTCTACTTGAACATACAGAGACCCTCCCATATGCATTGTTCTTACTTCCCGACAGTTGCCGTTTTCCAACACCCCCTGTGCAGACCCCATCTTTATACCAACACACCTCAGCCCCTTTTTCCTACAGTAAATAAGATTGTTTTGTGATACACAATGAAACGTTACCTTAATGTCACAAATGATCAGCCTTCGGAAGGAAACTGGTGCCCTAGACTTCCCGCTTACTCTGTTTTTCATCTTTTATTATAATGTAGCCCATAGGCCTTTAGATATTCCTGTTCTCATAACAGTTACATTCCCTGTCAAGAGACAACTTATGCCTTAAAGTGGAGTTCCACCCAAAAGTGGAACTTCTGCTTTAAGGGAAGATGACCCCCTGACATGCCTCAATTGGCATGTCATGTTTTGGGGGGAGGACCGGGGACCCTGATTTCACAGGGTCCCAGGTCCACTTCCACTCCTGGCACCACGGAGCCAGAAGGAACTTCACCCCCCACCCAGCGATCTTCTAGGACATGTCACAGGTCCCAGAAGATACGCCAGCCATTCACAGCGCGCATCACGACTCGTGCATGGGCAGTGCATGTCCAGCTTTGAATCCAAAGCCGGGTGCCCACACCTGTGATGTCAGTGCCACACGGAAGAGGGGGAGAAGAGCGACGCTGCTGGTGGCTGCATCACTGGAGCCTGGGACAGGTGAGTGTCCAATTATTAAAAGTCAGCAGCTACACTTTTTTTAGCTGCTGAATTTTAATAGGGTGGAACTCTGCTTTAATATTTATACTATACCAATAGACATAAGTTCATACCATTTATTTTATACCGAGGTAAGATATATTGAAGAAGATATACCCCCAACTGTTCCCTCTTTATGTTTACAGACACTGATCACTTTCCTCTGATACTACCTGTGGATATACAAGATATGCTTGTTTTGCTGCAATCCTCAATATCTGTATCATGCTATGTTTGTTTGTTACTTTGACTTTCAATACATTTTTCATGAAAAAATAAATAAATAAAAGAAAGCAGTAAAGAAAAATGTTCATAGGCGTGGACAGGCTTTTCCAGACATCTTACAAGAAGCAAATAAAATTCAACAGAGGTTTTAAGCCAGTCACATTATGGTAAAAATAATGTATGTGCCATTATCTTATTTTTCTGTCACTAGCACCCAATTAAGTGCCCTACAGTGTACATGTGCTGACAGAAAACATGCTAACAACTTTGAAAAACAGTTAATTACATTGACCAGTAGAAAAAAATTGTCCTGCCTGGCCTATATGGAAGTTTGTTAATTTACACGTTGCTGGTAGAGAGACACTAGAGTAGGAAACCTGTGTTTTCCTACCAAAACACAGGCACAGTTATCATATCCTGTAATTGTTCTGGTACATCGTCAAATATGATACCTTTGCAATAACTGTTTATTAATTAAATCTAGTATTAAAGTCTTAAAAATACTGGAAGGTATGCATTGATTGCAAGAGAGAATATGCATGCCTCTTTTGGAATAAAAGCCACTCTCCTGCATTCTAGCAATGCCTTTTATGCAGCTCAGATCACATTCTCAGAATGCCTTTGGTGCCAGGGCGAATTAAAGCAGACCCTTCCCCTCTTTCGTTAAAATTCACATCAGCATGGTCTAACACTGATTTCTTTAAAAATAATATCCCCTGGAATGCAATGTCACCATTGCATTAAAGGAGATCTCTACCTAAATGGACATCTTGCAAGATCTCACAGTATTGTAACACCGAACATGTGCAAGATGAAGTGCATGACATCATGCACCTCATCTTGTCATGCGTTGTACAAAATTACACTTATTCGTTATTACAAATAACTTTCCTCACAGGATCTTGATCCAAGGTTTTCTTTTGTTTCCAACAGATTGATATAATGTTGAATTGCACATGCATGAGATGAGACGAATTACATCATGGGGTTGATTTACTAAAGGCAAGTGCAGTCTTTTTCCCTTCAGTAAATCAACCCCGTGTTTTCTATCTCATGCATATTCAGTTTAACAATACTATGAGTATGACACAAAATTCTGAAAATGAGGACACAGGCAGTACAGGGGCAACATGAACACTGGTGGCAGTGAAGAAAAAGTCACATAGACATTGTTAATTATACTCATTTAGGTACACACTTCAACCTTTTATTAACATTTTATGGGGGAAAGGCCTCTTATTTCACACGCTCATGTCTGTACATGAGTTTCGTGATTCCTACCTGGCCCATAAAGGTGGTTGAAGATGCCAAGCCCAGAAAAAAAAACAGGTAAAGTTGTTAGCCCAAGAAATAGTGCACATCTGGAGGGAGGAGCTTTTGCAGGTAAGTATACCATAATGTGCGCATAGCTTGTATACCTGAACATTGTGACTAAAACCCTGGACAGCAGCAACGAGTTTAGATCTGCTTTAAGAAGTAAAATCTAATTAGCACAATTTAAAGACGTATGGTTGTGAGTATTTAGTAAAAGCATCTTTATTTAAACTAGCTCTTTTGTCATGTTCTTGAACAGTTCTGCCTATAATAGATTAATAAACTTCTGTGTATGCATATAGACACTGAAATCAAGCATATACCATTACTTTTTAAGTCGAATCCCTAGTGTGAAAGTGTGTCTTCTGTACAGCAAGTAACAAAGGCATCTGACATTGTAGCTGTGTGCGCATAGAAAATTCTTACTCTGTATATAGACTACAGGTTGTAATTTGTAAGCAGGTGACCTGCCAACAAAAGCTTATCTTTATTGTTTAGTACCATTATAGAATATGTGCTTGACATAGATAATTTATTGTATAAACTTTGTTTTGCGTGGCCAAGTTGAACATTATTACATATATTACAGTAGCAAGCTTTTTACAGAAAACCAACATCTGGAAATGACAATTCAATACTTTGCTGTGTTTAGTTCACACAGAAACTAAGCTCCCCACCAATTACATACTAGCTACATATTTTACTATTAGACATGATGCACAAAATATTTAAGGGGGGACACACATTCTTTAATAAGGATGTTTCAGTACCTTTACAAGTCTGCATCATAAAATCCCTGACAAAATACAGTGACACAATAAGTTTAAGAAAAAGCTGTACATTTTATTATTAAATGCAGTCAATGCAGTCCTTGAGCTGCAGTCAAGTGACTTTTATTAATGAGATGATCTCATCATTCTTCTATAGGCAGAAGGAAGAACTTTCTCAGTCTCCTGTCCTCCAGAAATCAGGTTGCAATATTGTAACTTTGTAGCAAGTCACAATGCGAGAAGCTATAGCAAGGACCAATTGGCGTAATTTTTCAATACAGAAACTGCACAGGCACCAGTATTTATATGAGAGTGTTATCGCTGAGCCATCATCACAGTCTAAAACGTAGATGCCTACCCTGAATGATGCCTGAACAAAGATAGCTGCATCCATCTGGGTATTACAGCAGATGAATGCATTTCCAAGGAAATTACTAGTATTAATGAGTTGTAAAAAAATAATGTAATATTTACATTTAGATTTTACTTCACATTTATGCACTTAACATAAAGAATAGTGTACTGTATATCTGATAATAGGTTCACTTTAATCTTTAGCATCTCAGACACTGGGACTGAAAGTGTGCAATGAGCCAAATGTCACTGGAGAATATGGTAGAACACCAGTAAGGACAAGAAATTTGCCGATAGCAGTGACACTGCAGGTCTAATTTATCTTTCTCCCCTCAGTGCCATTCCCAGCTGGGATGGCATTTGACAGCCAAGCCAGATGCAGGTCAGAGTCACATGCATTAGATCTGCTTCTGCATCCAGTCTGTTTGTATCCTTAGTGACACCTGCTATCGGCTATGTATGTTCTCAAAACAACTTCTAATAATTGGATGTGCCATAGTAAAAAAAAAAAGAAACATTTTTTTCTCCTTTTTTCTCCTTGATTTATATTATCATTAAATCAAATATATTGCTATTTTTTGTTAATGTTTTAAGGCCTAAGTGCAGCTAAAAAGAAAAAAAAATAACATAAGCACAAGGGACATACAGTAACTTACAATAAGAAGGATGTGCTCCTTGTAGTTATGACTTTTCTTTTAGGTGAAATCTTACTCCATCCTTGCCCCCTGCCATGGTTATCTTATGTTGCTAGTTAACAGAACTAAGGAGCTGTGAGAGGCTCTTCTGTGTGAGTGCCCCACTATGCCCAACCTTTCCATTAAGCTCAACCACTCATAGAAGCCATACTACAGCTTCTATGAATGAAACACTTTTTTTTTCTGATTGCTTTCCATTCGTAGAAGCTGTAGTACTCTTCTATGAATGGCAGAGCTGGGCAGAAAGGATGTGCATACTAGGGCACTCTTGATGAAAGTCTGTGGCAGCCTCTTAGTTCGTTTAACTCCCACTGCACTGGAAGATTATGGAGGCAGGGTTGAAGGGGCATAGATGGAGGAAGATTTCACTCAATTTAAGAGGCATCAGCAAAAGGGACACATCCTACTGACTGTAAGCTATGTCCCTTATGCTGATTTGTTTGTGTTTTGGGTGCACGTAGGCTTTAGTTTTTAGTCAGTCTATATCTCTACATACAGCATACAAGGCAGTCAAGTAAGTTAAATCTTCACTCCACTTACAAAAAAATATGCCTATGGCCGGTGGACAAAAGAAAGAAAGCATCCCCCTTCAATCTGGAGATGTCCCACACTGCAGTCTTCTGGGTTCTGCGTGACACCTGGAGACATTTGCATGGCCATCATGAATAAACCGCATAATTTACCTTAATTTTTCATTTCCTATGATTAGCAGGCCCCATCTAGTTGCCATAATGTGGTATTTTCCTGAAACACCTCAATCATCAAAATACTGCATTATGGTCACTATATGAAACTGATGAACATAGAAAATAAACAGACAGGGATTTTTAATAACCACCGTGAGAATGCTTGAGACATTTTCACAGCAATTGTTTTATAAATAGATCCCCTGGTGTCATTGAACCTGGAATATTATAATTGTGAGTGCATGACTGAGGGGTTGTAACCATGGTGCCTTTCATTTACAATGTAATGATGCAGAAAATTGCACTGGCCTGATGAAATACTCATTGGGACTTTTCAGGGCTGGAGATGAGGGGAAAAAGCAGAACTATCTGCATCTCAAAAAGGTAAGCATACATAATATAAAATAAAGTAAAACATAGACGCTAAAAGCTTTCCAGGGCAATAGAAGATGGGACACTGAACCCAGAGTTGGGATTTAAAGTCAGTACCCTATGGGTAGGAACGAATATTTACCAGTATTATTTTATTTAAATGATAAACTGGTCATATTCATGCTTCATAGATAAATTATTTCAGCAATCCATACTTCTCCTGCTCTGCTATTGTGCTATATACAATTTCAGTAAACAAGAGGTGTATCTAAACTCAAGCACAAAAATGTAATATATTGCAACTTATCAGTCCTTCGATATGGTGGTTGCATTTGTTTTCTTTTTTAAGGCTAAATACATTTTCCACAATTATAGAGAATTCATGTTGACATCCTTGTAGATTCCCATGCATTCAGCTGATATCCTAAAGTGATTGTAAATAATCACCTTGTAAACCCATTCAGTTTAAAAAAGAACGATTTGGCACGTTAGGACCAAAGCACTTTTTGCGATTTGGCACTGCGTTGGTTTAACTGACAATTGTGCGGTCATGCGATGTTGTACCCAAACAAAATTTGCGTCCTTTTTTCCCCACAAATAGAGCTTTCTTTTGGTGGTATTTGATCACCTCTGTATCATTTCTGATCACCACTATAAACAAAAAAAGAGCAACTATTTTGCAAAAAAAAATATTTCTTACTTCTTGCTAAAATACAAATACAAAAAAATATAAAAAACAAATTCATTCATCGGTTTTGGCCGATTTATATTCTTCCTCATGCTTTTGGTAAAAAAATCGCAATCAGCGTTTATTGATTGGCTTACACATAAGTTACCAATCCATGAGAATTCATTTCTGGCATTTTTACATTTTTTTTTACTAGTAATGGCGGCAATCTGCGATTTTTATCGGAACTTTGATATTGGGGCGGACATGTCAGACATTTATGACACTTTTTTTGGGACCAATGACATTTATACAGCGATCAGAAATTTAAATATACACAGATCACTGTATAAATGTCATTGGCAGGGTAGGGGTTAACCTGCAGGGGGAGATCTAGGGGTTAACTGTGTTCCCTAGGCATGTTCTAACTGTGAGGGGGATGGGCTACCATGGGCATAAGAGATCTAACTGATCCCAGTGACAGGGATCAGTAGATCTTTTAACCACTTGAATACCGGACGTTTATACCCCCTTCCTGCCCAGACCAATTTTCAGCTTTCAGCGCTCTCACAATTTGAATCTCAATTACTCTCTCATGCTACACTGCACCCAAACAAAATTTGTATCATTTTTTTCACACAAATAGAGCTTTCTTTTGGTGGTATTTAAGAACCTCTGGGTTTTTTATTTTTTGCGACATAATTGAAAAAAGTGCGATAATTTTGAAAAAAAAACACTTTTTTTTAGTTTCTGTGATAAAATTTTGCAAATAAGTAATTTTTGTTCATAAATTTTGGCCAAAACCTATACTGCTACCTATCTTTGGTAAAAATAACCCAAATAAGTGTATATTATTTGGTCTGTGTGAAAGTTATAGAGTCTACAAGCTATGGTGCAAATCATTGAAAATTGATCACACCTGATACACTGATGGCCTGTCTCATTTCTTGAGGCCCTGAAATGTCGGGAAAGTACAAATACCCCCCAAATTACCCCTTTTTGAAAAGTAGACATTCCAAGGTATTTAGTAAGAGGCATGGCCAGTTTTTTGAAGTTGTACTTTTTTCCCACAATTCTTTGGAAAATTAAGAAATTATTATTATTTTTTTTTCTTTGCACGAAATTGTCAAAACAACAAGTTATTTCTCACACACAGCATATGCATACTTCCAATTACACCCCAAAATACATTCTGCTACTCGTCCCGAGTATGGCGATACCACATGTGTGA
>BLSH010206778.1:1006310-1019804 GCA_018402905.1 Glandirana rugosa
CCCTCACGCGGTCTCCGTAGCGTAAAAGCACGAGTGGCGTGAGACGTTCTGACACCGGCGTCGAGCCCTCCCGAGTTAGAGGTGGTCGCTCGGTGCTAAAGGACAGTCTCTCCTTCTTGCCCCTTGGCGGTTACATTTGTGCCACCAAGGGGCGAGACAGTCACCCGTAAATTGGTCAAGGGATGGCTGCGTATCATTTTACTGCAGCCGTCCTTGACCGACAGCTAGGCCCTCCTGCAGTATACTGCAGGAGGCGAAGAGCGGCGATGACGCCCGGGGGTCCCCGGGCGCCCCCGGCAGACGAGCGATCCGCGATCGCCGCTGTGCGGGCCCCTGGGGGCCCGCAGTAGCGGCGAGAAGCGGAGGACGTCATATGACGTCCTCCCGGATCGACAGCCAGTTCCTGCCGACGTCATTTTACTATGCGTCGGTAGGGAACTGGTTAAATGCCCACTGACAGAGCGGGGAACCACCGTGTTTACATTGGCGGTTCCCCGTTCTTCCTCTCTGACAGGAAATCGTGGCTCGCTGGTGGAGATTGAGCCCTCCCGAGCTGCGGCCACAGTCTTGCAGAGTGCGGTGAGCACGAAAATGCGATGCCTCTGGCGCACTCCCGTCCACTACAGCGCACACGCTAGGCGCAGTTTATAGACGGTGATTCAGGGGATGCTGCCACTCTGCAGCAGTAAAAATACGTGAGCCAGTTGGGAACCAGTTAAAGGCAAACATTTTTGTATAGACATAAAAAAACATTATAAATACGTTTCTTCCCTTTTTTATAAGTGATCACATTCCCTCTGTTCTCAGTTGCATAAGAACTGGGGAGGAGAAGCAACAGCACATTGAACTTCTCAGTGAATGGGTGTGCAGTGGTGGGGGGGGGGGTCAGGACAAGTCTTATCATTGGAGAAGAGCAGGCTGAGTTCTCAGCATAGCTAGAGAACTGACCATGGTGTGTTCTATTTAGTGTAGGCAGATTTTAATAGAAAAGCAGGGGGAACGCCAGGGATTTCACATAATGGAAGCAATACAAAGAGAACAGGATACTTTCTCATACAAGTACATGGTACAGCAGGCACATATCAGGAATATGAAGTGTTGGGGTAACAAAAGCTTAAAGCTTTGTTATCAACTCTGCATAGTTCTCTCTCTGGGCTACATAATTCCTAGGGGACGTGTTTTGTAGTTCTAAAACACTTTGGGGTTAATTTACTAGGGGCAAATAGACATTACACTTTTCCAAGTGCAGTTGCACTCTCCAAAGCAATAGCTCCAGAGCTTAGTAAATGAGCAGAAGCTCTGCTTACTTTCATTATCCAATCATGTGCAAGCAAAAATGCTATTTTTTAAAACAAAAAATTCCTTGCATGTGATTGGGTATTCTTTGCAAAGTGAACCTTTACGTTTACTAAGCTCCAAAGCAACTGCTCTTGCAGAGTGCAAGTTCCCAGTCTAGTTGCTTTTAGTAAATCAACCCCTTTCTGTCCTAGGGTGACAATGCTGTTCCTGCAAAGACACAGTACAGTGAGTGAGATCTGTCACTCTAGGGCAGGAAGTTTGTAACTGGCAGGATCACCATGTGAAAATAAAGGAAGAAAAAAAATGTAAAAAAGAAAATGAATACCTCTGCCAAATCTAAGGTAATATGCAATATATTATATTTACTGTAGATACACATTTTACTGCAGGAAAAATGTGTAGCATGTAGAAACACTATTCATCCATGCAAAGCCATTCCCATTTCACAAGTCATTTTAATTCACTCAAAATTGTTCAATGTAATCAGATTTGATTGCAGGCCCACAGTAATAGTAATGTGCAAGAATGGAAGAATGCGAGTGTTTTAGCACATCTACACCATGGAAAGACTTTATTACTCCAGTTTTTTATACTTGTCCTTAACACATCAGTGCTGTAGTCTGCACTTTATTACAGTGGACCTCTACTATAGTTGTCTTTCTAGTCTGCCTATTTATGTCCTTTTTTAAAGGATAAGTTCATTTAAAAAAAAAAAAAATAAATGCACTTTTACTTTAGACTGTGAAGCATTGGACCGGCGATCAGCAGAATGCTGGTGCCAAGCAGGTCTCCTGCAGATCTTTCAGTGTATCTGTGTGCCTATACATCCTGTACAGGCACACAGATATACTGACAGGAAGAATCAATGAACTACCACGGTGCTCCACAGTGCCTTGGTAGTTCATTGAGAACTGACAGCTGCAAAAGCTATTGCGGTTTGTGGTTCATTCATACACAGAGTTGTGAGAATGAATGAATAGCTGTTTTCAAAAAGTGACAGCTAGTATAGGGAACTTCTCCCAAAGGGTGAACTTATCCTTTAAATTTACAAATGTTTTCAAATGCCAAAGAATTGATTTTGAACCTCTTGCACACTAAAAAGGAAACCTTTTTTTTTTTTTTTTTTTTAATGATGTAAATGCAGCTAATTTTTAATTGTTAGTCTTTTATTTATCTCAATACACAGGTGCATAAACATGCTCTGCATATATATCAGTAAAGAAATATACAATAATCTGCCTTTCCGGACAGCATTTTACATGCAAATACGTGCATATGCACATTTTTATGCACTTTGTGCATACATGCGTGAGAACACGCAAATAGCCACACTTACTATACCACCCATCCTCGTGTTTATATGCAGGAATTTTCTGTTGGCTCTTAAATCAGTATTGTGTGCATGTACCCTCAATGTATGCTCTCTACTAAAAGGAGGGCCAGCTTTCATAGCTTCTGATATGCTGGATCTTATTTGCACTTCACTAGTTTTTTCAAATTATAACATTTACCACAAATACAGTACTATTTACAAAGGTACTGGTGGCTCCCCATATATTTCTTAATTTGTATTTAGATATATAAAGATATACATATTGGGGTTGATTTACTAAAGGCAAATCCACTCTGCACTACAAGCACACTGCAAGTGCACTTGGAAGTACAGTCACTGTAAATCTGAGGGGAAGATCTGAAATCAGGTGAACCTCTGCTGATTTTATCATCCAATCATGTACAAGCAAAAATGTTGTTTTTTATTATTCGTACATGTTCCCCTCGGATCTACAGCGACTGCACTTCCAAGTGCACTTGCAGTGCAAAGTGGATGTGCCTTTAGTAAATAAACCCCATTGTATATATGCTTGTTCTCTAAAGGGAAATCAAATATATTTTTCTATATACGGAACTCACTGAAGATATTATGATACTACTAGATCTAATCATCTAATAATTGGGTTGCAAAACATGTAATTCTCAATAGATAAGTGGATCGCTCTTCTGTAGTTCTGCCCCTCTTTAAAGAATATGTAAACCCAATATTTCATATTCCTGATATGTGCTTTCTGTACCATGTACTTGTATGAAAAAGTATGCTTTTCTCTTTGCATTGCTTCTTTTGTGTGAAATCCCTGGTGTTCCTGCCAGTCCCTCTGTTTTCCTATTAAAAACTGACCACATTAGGCTTGAGGGCACATTGTGGTCTGTTCTCTAGCTGTGCCAGAACTCAACATGCTTTCCTCCAATGATCAGGCTGGTGCTGACATGCCCCCTCCTGCACAGCCATTCACTGGTATGATCACTGGGCTACTGCTTCTCCTCCCCCTGTGCTCCTTATGCAGCTGAGAAGGTATGTGATCGCTTATAAAAAAGAAAGAAAAAGGTATTTATAATTTTTTTTTAGATCTATACAAAAATGTTTTGTCTTTCATTTATATTTTAAACTGAATGGGTTGTTTTACAAAGTGAAGGTTCGCATATACCTCTGTTCCTAAATAGCTTTACCATATCTAAGCCTTTCATTAAAGGAAACCTGTACTGCGAAAAAAGCCAATATGGACCTCCTGCTCAAAATACAAAATATCTGTCTCTCTCAAAGATCAGTACTTTAAGATGTTGATATGAAACCAACATGAAGAACAGATGAGTCAGGGCTCCTATTTAGCCTACAGGTTCTGAGTCAGTGACTTAGAAAATACTGAGGCCAGTGGACAAGCATGGCAACCTCAAATTAGTTTCAGAAGGTGTTGTCAGCAGCCTCCATATATGCTAAGATTACCTTTAACAGAAAATATAACTAGGGAGATTTTTTTGTCACTAAACATAAATAAAAAAAAATCTAAATCTAAAAACTTTTCCAAACATGTATTACAATAAGAGCACTTTCAGGTTCACTATAAGCTCTATGGGGTGTTCTCTTTTTCCATTAGAAGACCCTCATGTTTGCAATGATGGAGGTGGGGTAATGTTTAGAGAGATACACAAAGCTTCTTTTACTTTGCCACTAGTGCAGTGGGTATTATTTATTAGTTTCAGTGTTTTCATAAAAGTTATCATTTAGCCTAGTAGTAAAAAAAAAAAAAAAAAAGAACAGTCATTGTAAGGTGTGTCAGCACTGTTGTGGCAAAAAAAAATATTAATATTTTTCCTAGAAAGTATAATTCAAACAAGATGTATGTTGTATGATATGCGACCCCTATCAGCCCCACTATCAAGTGATTGTGCTCTGACATTCACTTACATAAATGGTTTAAGAGGAAGCCCAGAACACCGAATTGGGAATTAAAGGTATATTGGCACTTGCTTTGGTATTTAAAAATTTAGGAGAACCGGAGAGTCAGCATAAGTCCTATGTTTGAGTAATCCTACACATAATTGAAATAAACAAGATATTTAATGTTTTGTTTTCTCAGCCATTAGCTGCATCAGCAGTTCAACTATTGTTCTAACACTGTGATGGTGTTTAACTATTCTAAGTAAGTGTATGCAGGGCTATGTGTATATGCAATCAGAGTCATTCTGTCTTATCTGAAAGACATGGTTTGCATCCTAATAAGTGCATAACAGACTGAAAAAAAGTTAATTTTTGAAAGGCTTCCATACTTCTCCCCGTAGAATAATTTTATCTGTATAAATATTTTCTAAAGTGCATGTCTGGCAGCCCCGTGAAAGCTCTTCACATTGCCATCAGAAACTTCAGCCTTGTTTGGGACTCTGGAGCACTGTGTAGTTTATAAAAATGGTTGATTGAATTTACTGTCATCTACTTTCTTTTCTGTCAGGAAATCAGTACTGGTATAAAGAATGGCATTTTTGGATTGTGCTGTGCTAGAAACAAAATGGGAGAAGAGTTATATTTTTCAGTCTGCAGTGTGCTGGTTAATGTCAAGTGCAATTTGACACTGTTTTCAGGTTTATTCTGTTATTAAATTCTCTGATGATGGTGTTTGCATACACATGGAAGTGTGATCCTGTTTTGAAAGTGCGCATCTTAACCACTTCAATACGAGGCACTTTCACCTCCTTTCTGCTCAGGCCAATTTTCCGCTTTCAGCACTTTGCATTTTGAATACCCATTGCATGGTCATGCAACACTGTACTCATATGATTTTTTATATAATTTTTTTCACACAAATAGAGCTTTCTTTTGGTGGTATTTAATTACTGCTGTTTTTTTACCTTCTGCTAAATAAATGAAAAAAGACAGAACATTTTGGAAAAAACGTGTTTTTCATCGCTTCTGTTATACAATTTTGAAAATAGACAATCTTTCTTTACAAATTTAGGCCAAATGTATTTTGCTAATTCTTTGGGGTGAAATAACCCAAATCAATGTATATTTTTTAGTCTGTAGGAAAGTTATAGAGTCCACAATTTATGGTATATATAGTATATCTGAAAAATGAGCAATCCTTTTTGGAAAGTATGCAGCCCAATGTACTTAGTAAGAGGCATGGCAAGTTTTTTGAAGTTGTAATTTGTTGTCACAATTTTTTGGGAAATTTAGAAAAAAAATCACATTCATTCAGTGTGTTTTTTTTTGTGATTAGCTGTGATTGCCCACAGCTAATCACATGTTGTCAGATGGACTGTGATTGGCCCTGTCTGTACCATGTGGTCACTGTGACCAATCACAGCTAGCAATACAATTGTACATCAAAGGAATGCCATCCATTGTTTACAGTTGTCATGTGACCTTCTGTGGTTGGTCACAGAGATCACATGATGCTGGCAGCAGGCTGGTACACTGATCAGTCATTGGCTGTGTCCGCTGGACACAGCCAGTAACAGATCATGCCGCAGTTCCGGGAACATGTCATATGATGTCCACCTGGATCTACGAAAGTCCTGCCCGGCTGTCATTTTGCTATAGACAAATTGGGAAGTGGTTAAGGTGGCTTTAGTTAGATCCTAACCACTTCAGCTCTCATACCTGTATACCCTTTATGGACCAGAGCAACTTTTACTATGGGTCTGTTATTAAGCAATAACTTTATCGTTAACAAAATAATACATACAGTACGTTGTATTTTTGGGGACAAACTATGGTTTCTTATGCTGATATTGCTTTTCAAATATTGTATTTCCTATGTAATGTATAGACAAAAGATATAAAAGAGCATTCTTTTTTTTTCTTTAGTTTGACAAGGCTGTTTTACTGTAAATAAAAAGTATACATTTTATTCTATAATGTGCAAAATATAAAATGACAATAAATGATGTTTCTGGTACAATGCACAAAAAACAGCAGGAAAGTAAAAAAAAAAGAAAACAATAGAAATAAAAAATCAGCAGAAAAATAATAGCTAAGAGAAGGAGAGGGAAATGTTAATTAGGCAAGATTTGAATTAACTATGGGTGAATAATAGGTTAACTAGGAACACATTGTATTTATTTATTTATTTTTAAACCTAAGAATCATCGTGGCATGGCCGGGGTGTGAACGGAGTGAGATGTGCAGGCAGAGAGCTCCGTGCTAATTTGTCAAACTCCTCCTCTTCCCGGACAGCCTTGGGCCCCAAACTCGGTGGACAGTGTCTCCCTGCACCCTGGAACCTTCTGGCATGGTGATTATGTTGGCAAAAGGCAAGTGCAAGATGTGGCAGGACAAGAAGAATTCCAAGTCCGGGAAGGGGCAAGTTACATGCTCATCTGGCATTAGCTTGCTTTCACACGAGGCGTGCGGCTGCAAACATGGACTCTCCTACAGCTGCCGGTTCTCTGCATCCTGCGCCAAACACACCAGGGGTGAGTACATCAGGGGTCCTTAGTCCTGGGGAGGCAGCTGCGGCCACTATCACCAAGCCGGTCCTGGATGCCATTCCTCATTCCAAGGCTGACCTGATGCTCAGGATTAACTATCGGACCTCTGAATTTACATTGATACAGCATGACATGGATACATTTAGGGGCAGGCTGTGTAAGTCAGAGGATTGTATAGTCACGGTGAAAGATGTACTTGGAACACAGCTGGCTGATTTACAATCCCTGGTCAAAAACCTCACCAATAAGGTGGAGGATACTGAAAACAGGCAGAGAAGAAATAACATCCGTATAGTGGGGCTGCCAGAGGGGGCAGAAGGGCCACAACCAGTGACTTTTTCTGAACAGTTCTTTAAACAATTGCTCTTGCCTAGTGGTAGAGAGGGCACACAAAGTCCCCATCAGGAATCGACCCTCTGGCGCCCCCTAGAGCTTTCCTGGTCATGTTTCTAAACTTTAGAGACAGGGATCATATCCTGGATGAAGCCAGAAAAAGGGAAGAATTAACCTTTGAAAATGTGAAGCTAATGCTGTTTCCAGATTTCTCGACAGAGACCCATAAACGTTGCCACTAGATTTGAGCAGACACCTGGATGTTCGGGTTCAACGGGTTCGGCCGAACTTCGCGAAAAAGTTCAGGTTCGGTACCGAACTTGACCCGAACTTTACCCCGGACCCTGAACCCTATTGAAGTCAATGGGGACCCAAACTTTTTGGCAGAAAAATGGCTGTAAAAAAGTCCTGGCAAGTGCTAGAGGGCTGCAAAAGGAAGTAAAATGGGGGTAAGAGTAGGACAAGTGCCCTACAAAAAAATGGGGATAGGGAAAATAACTTAAAATCAAATTAAAAAAATAAAAATGGGAAGGGGGGTTGGATGTGGAGTAGGAGCCTAGAGGTTGACTAGGCCGTGACCGTGGCAGTGTAGGTGATGATTTTAGAACAATAATCTGTCCCTTACAGCAACAGCAGGAACCTGACCCTATAGGAATAGGTGATGATTTTAGAACAATAATCTGTCCCTTACAGCAACAGCAGGAACCTGACCCTATAGAACTAGGAGATGATTTTAGAACAATAATCTGTCCCTCAAAGCAATAGACTCTACCTAGTCCAGAATCAGATCATTCTGTATTGCAGGATGAGATCTGCAATCTGTCCCTCAAAGCAGTAGTAGTAATCTCTACCTAGTCCAGAATCAGATCGTTCTGTAATGCAGGATGAGATGTTATTATATCTGCAATCTGTCCCTCACAGCACCAGCAGCATCCTCTCCCTACACCAGCCTGAGAGCATGTGACATGCAGCACTATGTGACTCCAGCTTATACAGAGACTGGGTCACATGATGCACTGGCCAATCACAGCCATGCCATTAGTAGGCATGGCTGTGATGGCTTCTAAGGGCAAACCAGTGAAATGCTTGTTGATTGGCTACCCTGCAGCTATTCAACAGGCGGGATCAAATACCCGAACCCTGAACCCGAACCCAAACTTTTTTCAAATGTCCAGGTTTGGGTCTGGGTCATGGACACACCAAAGTTCGGTACGGACCCGAACTTTACAGTTCGGGTTCGCTCAACTCTAGTTGCCGCTCCTTTATTGAGGTTCGTCGTAGACTCTGGGAGAAGAAAATCACCTGCAGCATGCTGTATCCTAGCCGTTTGAGGGTCCCTCATCAAGGCACTGTGCGCTTCTTTGGCTCCCCTTTGGAGGCAAGCAACTGGCTTGACATCCTGTGATATTTACAGAAATACTGATGGAAAAGTTTCTCACAGTTGTTCTGTTGTTGCCATATTTTTCAGTTAATGCAGTTATAGTTTTTACTTTACTGGCCTACGTGCACTTAATGGATCCTATGTGGAGTTCCTTTGCTCACTAATGGATTACAAATGTAATGGATGCAAGGGAGGCACTGTTTTTTCTAAATTTTCATCATATGCCCGATAATAGTTCCTGATTGATGCACGGACTGGGTTTGCTCTCAGACTGCTGCGGAACTACAAGACACTGCAAACCATTTGGAGACATGTTCTCTGTGTTGGAACCTGTTTAGGGCTAAATCTGCGTGTGCAGTTGAAAGTTTGGTTCACACTGCAGGAGGGGTTGGTTTCTATGGGGAGGGTTTGGTTACTGGGACTTGTGCAACTGTCAATTTCTCATTTACTGTGCTGTTTATTTCTGATATTCTCTACTTTTTGGAGATCCAAAGGTGGTCCTCTTCCTCGGAGGGAAGGGGCTTGTTTTTTCAGTGAACTTGATGGCGGACGCAACACTTAACGTGATATCCTGGAATATCAGGGGGTTGAATGATAAGTTTAGAAGAGCCCTGATGTTTAAATACCTGAAGCCCTTGAAACCTCATGTGTTTTTTTTTACAGGAGACCCACCTGCATGGTGACAGGATACTGGCCTTGTACCACCCCTGGATTTCTAATTTCATGCCACTTATTCTACATATTCACACTTGTCTAAAACTCACAAATCCTCCTCTGGGATTGATTTAGCGTTTGCTAATTCTCAGTCGGTCCAGTTTGTGACTAAGGCAGAGTATTTGCCCGGGGGACTATCTGACAATACCCCCTTGTCAGTCACACTTGGGCTCCCATCCAGGGGTAGGGGAGGTGCATGGCATTAAAACCCAGGTTGGTTCGAAGTGGAAGCGGTGAATATGCAGATTGATCCAGAATTGCTCACGTATTGGGAAGAAAATAGTGATACATCAGTGCCCCCGATAGTGTCTTTAAGGCATGCATGAGAGGGCACTATATTTCAGCTATTAAAAGGGCAAGGCTAGAATATAATGCTATGTCACAAATGTTGCAGGCATGAAAACGGGAATGCAGATTTACATGCTTCTTTGAATAATGACAACCCATATAGGGATCTTTTGGAAGCTCGCAGGGTGCTAACACTACATTACTCAGAGCAGACTCAGACCTCCCTGACTAGGAAAGCTGAGGCTAGAGTCCTAGACTTAAGTCCCTTTACCAGTACTGCCTGGAAAATCTGGTACTGTCATCTACTTTTACTGGAAGCTCATGTAATCTTACTTCCTAAACTTGGCAAGGACTCTCTCGAATGTTCATCCTACAGACTGATTGCCCTCCTAAATCAGGATTTGAAAATACTAACAAAAGTGTTAGTGAATAGACTTTCCCAGGTCATTACCTCATTGGTGGACATTGACCAAATGGGGTTTATGCCAGGTAAGTCTACTGACACTAATCTTAGAAGACTGTTTACACATTTGCAATGTGACGGGGAGCAAGGTTGTTCTTTCTCTAGATATAGTGAAAGCATTTGACTCTGTGGACTGGACATTCATGGCTGCTGTGCTGGGTAGGATGGGATCCGGGCCTTGGTTTTTGACATGGATTTCCTTGCTATATAGTAATCCGGTGGCGCCACTATGCATTGGAACTATGATGTTGGCATTCTTTTTGGTGGGCAGGGGTGTCAGTTATCTCCCTCTCTGTTTGCCCTGATGATAGAGCCTCTGGAGATAGCCCTTTGGGCTTCTTCAGAGGTCCAGACACTTAGGATTGGGGGCATTCAGAAATGTACTGCTCTTTATGCAGATGATATGCTATTCTTTTTGCAGGATCCAGGCCCATCCTTGCAAGCAGTTTTTGAAATCCTAACAATATTTGCACGGTTCTCTGGCCTTAAAGTTAATTGGGCTAAGTCGAGTGCAATGTCGATCGATGATGGGGCCCAGGTGTTTGCTGACCCTAATACCCCTATTCTCTGGATACCCAGAATCACCTACCTGGGTATACAGATATTGCCTAGGGTGGGGCACTATATGGCTCTTAATCTCTTACCCTTTATACCAATAGTTAAACGTAGATTGGAAGCCTGGAAAGCCTTACCTTTACCACTGATAGGAAGGGGGAACCATCTTATAATGAAGATATTACCATTAATCCTATATTTTCTTAGAAAATACCAATGTAGGTTCCCCGGACTTACTTCAAAAGAATCAATAGTCTTTTTAGCACATTTTTATGGCCCGGGTCACATCCTTCAATCAGTATACGCACCCTACAAGAACCGGCAGGACAAGGAGGAATGGTGTTGCCAGATCTTTATAAATATTTTCTAGTGGGACAAAAGACATTTGCACAACATTGGCTAATGAAGGACTCTGAGAATGCTGCCACTGTTCTGGAGGTGGTGATCCTTGGATCCTATGAGGGTCTAGCCAATCTAGTATTCAGAGGCTCGAAGATGAAATCCGCCTTGACTGGGTCCATGAAGGTAAAACTCAGAGCAGGGGACAGGGTGCAAGATATTATGTCCCCAGGAAGTCAATATCTCCATCAACTCCACTGTGGTTTAACCCCAAATTACAACACTTCAGCACCATCCAGGACCAGGCAGTCTGGGCAGAAGTTGGAATTAAGAAGTTGCAGGATATAGTCGAGAGAGGAAAGCTTTGTACTTTTGATAGACATCAGTTGCTGAACTAGTCCCTGTTCAGGTACCTCCAAATGAGGCATGCCTTTGTGTCCCAGTTCGGCTCTGCTGGCCAGAATCTTCGGTCCTCTGAACTGGAGTCACTTTTGTATGATGAATCCCTAGTTAAGCCTATGTCCATGATGTATAAGGAATTATTCAAAATAAGACTGAAGGCACTGACTAAATGTAGAGAAACCTGGATGCAGCTTATTCAGAATTTCCAGGGAGAGAACTGGGATGACATATGGGAAGTTCTATTCAAGGCCCAGATATTGGTCAGGGACCACCTCGTACAGTTCAAGCTAGGGTTTATTATACCCCAGCCCGGTTAGCCTCGATCTATGGATACTTTGCGGAGTGCTGGAGATGTACAGCAGCACCGGTTGATTTTAACCATATCTTTTGGCATTGCACAGCAATACAACAGTTTTGGTTGGAGGTCTTATGTATGTTACAGGAAATTATGTTGGTGCCGGTTCCCCTTACCATCCCGATCTGTCTTCTGGGGTTAGTGGAGGACCTGGTCCCCAAAAGGGCACAAAGGACATCTTTATCCATCACTTTATTTTATGCAAGGAAAGCAATCATTCCTTATTAGAAAAATCCTGAGGCACCATCTCTTGCATTTTGGATAGGCTTGGTTAATAAATCCCTGCCCTTCTACAAGGCAACGTATGTGGCTAGAGGATGTGATTGATAGAGGGCTAGATGATGCAAATTTGATAATGTTTGGCAAGAGTGGTTAGCTGATACATCTACTGTCAGCTAAGATGGTACTTGGATCCTGAGAAGGGTTGGCTAGGCGATACTTGATAGCTGATGTACCTTAGTGGATAATGATGGGGCAATTGGGGATAACCTTCACGCTAATAGGGATTGTGACATTTGTGAAAGACAGGAATAATTTTTATCCTGATCTGTGGGAGGGACATGTTGCACAGGGGAGGTGAAGAGGGGGAGGGGGGAAAAGTAGCTAGATGTCTTCTGTATAGTTAGTCTGGTTACCTGTTGAGCCTGGGAAAGCCCAATAGGCTCTGTGTTGTGCTACATTTCTTTTTTAAAAACAATAAAAAGAATAAAAAAACTAACTAAGAATAATCTAACCCTGATGACGCGAAGCATGCACAGCAACATAACATGTCTAGAGTTGATCGAACCTCTGGAAGTCCGGGTTGGGCAGGTTCGGCCGAACTTCTGGACAAAGTCCGGGTTTGGGACCGGACTTGACCCGAACTTTGTCCCGGACCCCGAACCCCATTGAAATCAATGGGGACCCGAACTTTTAGGCACAAAAATGTCTGTAACAAAGTCCTGGCAAGTCCTAGAGGTCTGCAAAAGGAAGGAAAATGGGGGTAAGTGGGGGACAAGTGCCCTACAAAAAAATGGGGATAGGGAAATAACTTAAAATAATTTTTCAGCTAAAATCACATATAAAAATCAAAAATGGAGGTGGATGTGGAGTTAGAGGTTGAGGAGGCGGTGAAAGTGGTGGTGGAGGAGGAGGAGGTAGCCAACACTGTTTTTTTTATTGTTGTGCAAGAAATGCACCGCTGGCCGCAAATGTAGGTTTTGGAATTTTTTTATTTTTTTTTAAACCAGCAATGTAGATGCACTTTTTAATTTTGTGCAAGAAACAATAATCTGTCCCTTTAAGCAACAGCAGGAACCTCTCCCTATAGAACTTGGAGATGATTTTAGATTCTAAAATCATCTCCAAGTTGTACAGGGAAAGGTTCCAGCTGTTGCTTTAAGGGAAAGATTATTGTTCTAAAATCATCTCCAAGTTGTATAGGGGAAGTTTCTTCCAGCGGCATACAGCCATATTATTGTTCTAAAACCATCTCCAAGTTGAATAGGCAAAGTTTCTTCCAGCCGCATAGAGAGCCCTATTATTGTTCTAAAATAATCTCCAAGTTGTATAGGCAAAGTTTCTTCCAGCCACATAGAGAGCCATATTATTGTTCTAAAATCATCT
>BLSH010206778.1:1019814-1030665 GCA_018402905.1 Glandirana rugosa
TAAGGGAAAGATTATTATTCTAAAATCATCTCCAAGTTGTACAGGGAAAGGTTCCAGCTGTTGCTTTAAGGGAAAGATTATTGTTCTAAAATCATCTCCAAGTTGTATAGGGGAAGTTTCTTCCAGCGGCATACAGCCATATTATTGTTCTAAAACCATCTCCAAGTTGAATAGGCAAAGTTTCTTCCAGCCGCATAGAGAGCCCTATTATTGTTCTAAAATAATCTCCAAGTTGTATAGGCAAAGTTTCTTCCAGCCACATAGAGAGCCATATTATTGTTCTAAAATCATCTCCAAGTTGTATAGGCAAAGTTTCTTCCAACTGCATAGAGAGCCATATTATTGTTCTAAATTTTAGACCAATAATATGGCTCTATGCGGCTGGAAGAAACTTTGCCTATACAACTTGGAGATGATTTTAGAACAATAATATGGCTCTCTATGCGGCTGGAAGAAACTTCCCCTATACAACTTGGAGATGATTTTAGAACAATAATCTTTCCCTTAAAGCAACAGCTGGAACCTTTCCCTGTACAACTTGGAGATGATTTTAGAACAATAATCTTTCCCTTAAAGCAACAGCTGGAATCTTTCCCTGTACAACTTGGAGATGATTTTAGAACAATAATATTTCCCTTAAAGCAGCAGACTCTACCTAGTCCAGTAAGACCGTTCTGGTCCGGGTCCCGGACACCCCAAGGTTCGGTACGGACCCAAACTTTACAGTCCGGGTTCGCTCAACTCTAAACATGTCCTGCCCTAATTAAGGGCAGAATTGAGGAAGGAATCTTGAGGAACTTCCTCAAGAGGCTGTGAATTGGCCACAGAAGGAGGACCTACTTCCAGGTCCCACAAAGGCCTCCAGGTGTGTTCTATCCACAACAAGGGGTACCTGAAGCAGGATCCTAGTGTGTTCTGTCTGCTGACATTTGAGGGGGACACAAGGCCCTCCAGCTATTCATTTTTTTCCTGCCATGGAAGAGCTAAAGATCACCCAGATGGAAAACCTCTCCCTCTTGTGAAGACAACTGGTTGAAAAGAACTGGATAGCAATGCATTGCCTCTAGGGAAGAGAGTGTGTTTGAGAATAGCATTCTCAGCATCATCCTGCATAGGGACCAGGCCATTCATCCTGTCACAGGAACAACTTCCAGGAGGTGTAGATCTTACAACACTGAAATGATGTCCAGCAGAGTCCAGATCAAGGGGCTGACCTACAGTGGGATCCCTTGATGAAGCAGGGACCAACTGTTCTAGGACGTATGCCCTATGTAAGGGGACGCCTATGTGCAGTCCCCCTGGGGCAGGAGAGACTACTCTTTTTACACTAAGAAACTGAGGTATTCACAGAGAACATTTTCTTGTCTTAACCATTATTCCCTGCTCTATCAAAAACATCAAAATTGTGTTGGCCATAGATATACTTTACATACGTGTAATTAACAGTATTAAGAATTTAGTTCATCCAAGTATTCATTCAAACTGGCCACTAGCTGCCCATAAGGCAAATCAAAGTTTGTTTAATATGTTGTTGTCTTTTTCTGGGTTTTATGGATTAGGGTTTCTGATGATGCTATAACATTTTACAGAGCTATAAAAAAAAATTATAAAAACCTCCTTGCATACAGTTGTTTGAGCTTATTCTTCATTGCGCTACATTTATTTAGAGAATTTGCCTTAATTATAAAATAAAGCATGCTCCATAGCTAGAAACAATTTTTGCACCTGATCAACTGTCACTATCTCAGAAGTAGTAAAACTTTATTGGCAGCAATTTCCACAAAGAACAAAATGAAACAGCTGTTACAATTTGGTCACAAATTACCTGCTGTAGACAATCTGTGTTCAAAGAAATATATAGCTAGAATCAGTTAATGCAGTTTCAACTATTTTACAGAAAACACTTATCACTGAAATAGGCTGACAGTTTGATTCGCAGAAAACAATTACTATAGAGCGTTACGTTTCTGGAAAAAACAACACTGCAAGTAGAGGTGAATAAATCCATCTCCATAGAGTATCAATCACCAATCAGTAATCTTATACTATAGCTGAGACTAAATGTATATTTTTACGTTTTTATGTCTCACATTTTATGTCTCCTAAGGATTTGTCTAGTTTAATGTGATTCTAACAAGTAACAACATCCTTTCTCAGAGCTGGAAACCAGTGGCTGGTTTTAGCAGTGTCTTGCACATTTATACTAATGAAGCAAAGTTGCATAACCTCTTGACAGTCACATTACAGAACCTATTAACTACTTCATAGTCGCCATGTGTATCCCCCCTCCCTACTCAATTAACAAAGGAGGTTTATGTTCCTAGAAATATGACAATTTTTTTAGTAACATTTATTTTTATTCTTCTTAAAGCCTAAATGCAGTCAAAATAAAAAAAACAGCACATTACCTCGGTAATGTCGAGGGCTTTTTTACCCTAAACCCACTTTCAGACAGCTCTCCTCTAGGTCCCACAATTTCTGGAACCCCTTTCAAATGTGTGGGTTTATACTGTATATTGCCATCAGGTGTCTCCATAAAGGGCCGTGCATGGGCATCAATGTGCTGAGGTACAGCTGGTCCCCACTTGATGCACTTCTGGTAATGGGTGTGTCACTTCCTGCAGATCCAAGGATGGCATACTAGGGCACAGCCGCTGACATGGAAGCTCCACAATGACTCCCCCCCTAAAGATCAAGCAAAAGGAGGATGAACTGACACCCCACACATAGCAGGGTGTGAGACCATAACTGCAGATTGAAAGGCCCGTAGTCTCTGAGGGGATATCTGGGCCTCCCTGTGCTGGGTGAATACATGTATGTCACTTCTCTCCCGAATGTTGAGTCCCTTAAGGGGACAGATAGCCCAAAAATTAAACCTGCCATATCCCATGTGTAAGGGCAGAAGGATCACATAGACTTACAGGGGTTCCAGACATTGGGGGACCTAGAGGAGAGCTGGCTGAAAGTGGGTTTAGGGTCAAAAAGCCCCCGACATTATCGAGGTAAGCCCTGTGAGATAGTATGGTGGGATGAATAGTCCTCTCCTCCATGTAAAGTATTAACCTCTGATTAACTAGTTAAATGTTTAGAACTAGCTGAGACATATACCCTCTAGGCATTTTGCACCCTACATGTCCCCCTTTTGGTATCCCTTACCAGTAGAGTTAACAGAGAGAGGGTATTTTGGGGTCTTATGGGAGTATGTTATGGATGCAATGTCTGTATAGTCTGGTATATATATGCTGGCTTGGTATATCTATGAAAAGGGTTTGTTGTAGGGACAGAGAAAATATGGGGTGTTTTTAGAGGAAGGAATGTTCGAGAGGTCTGTGTTGTGTGTGTGTGTGGGGGGGGGGGGGGGATATGTGTGGGTGTATGTAGGTGTCTGTGTTTGTGGATGTATTTGCATGTGTGTATGCATGTGAGTTTGTATGTGTGGGGTTGCAGTAGTGAATCTCTGGAATAAGTATGTGGAAGTTTTGGATGAAGAATCAAGTGGGATTAGTGTGAGGAGTAGGACTAGGGTTAGTGGTAAGCTGTATGGGGTGGTGTTATGGGTTCTGGCATGAAACATATGTGGTAGGTGTGTGAGAGCTGGGTAGAGTGGGCAAATAGAGATGTCAAATTGGAGGGAAATGGCAATAGGAGCAGTCAATAATAATACTGTGTAATTGCGTGAGGTAGACTGCTATATATAGGAGCATTTATGTTTGAGCTAGAGGGGCATGATAATGTCTCTTGATGGCTCCGCTGCATGCAGTGTTGTCTCCTCCTCCCCTGCCTGTCCACATGATGAACGTTCTCGTTGGTTTGATGGGTGGATCAAACTTACTTACTTACTGTGTAAGTGGCTACTTGTTATCATTGTATATTTCATCTATGAACCAGGACATATTATACAATACATATTTTCTGATTATTATTGCATCTGTCTGATTCCTTATATGAACCATGTCATACAACATAATATCTTTCTTCTGATTATGATTATTTTTCTTCAGTGGTACTATCTTCCCCAATGAAGGATATGCTGTAGTTACTGTTGGATGTTGCCAGTTGAAAGACTCACTGTGATAATGACATCTTTTATAGTGAACTGCAACTGGGTGTACCACAAATTCAAAGTGCAACACATTCATATACTTTTATGAATATGCTGTATATAGTGTAAAAATATTTTTTAAATATACCAAAGGTCATGTGGCGGATGTTTTAGCATATATAATTAAAGATGCTGGGTTTTGTATCTTTTTAAAAAAGGTGACTCGTGCGTACACATTTTTGGTCGTGACAAAGTCACATTAGAGGCTCTTGTCATTTAACTTATTGAATGGAAGGGAGAGACATTGCATTAATCCACCCATCCTCCATTCATAGATCCTGTTTTGTTAATAGAAGCTTTAGTACCAACTTCTATGAATAGAGAATCTTGTCAGAAAGGGTGGGCATAGTCAAGCATTTTAATGTGTTCCCTCAATTTTTTTAACCCCTGCCACACTGGGGGATTATGATGGCAGAGGAAGTGGTTGATGCTAATGGTGGGAGGAGCCTGATGGGAAACTAGTGTCTCAGCTTTCTCATCAGGCTCCTCCCAGATTATATAGTCAATAGCAGGTTATCTATTGGCTATGGATCTACCTACTGCCTGCTGTCAATAACAAGAAGACGTGGACCTGATGGGGAACTGGTATATGTGATTTTGCATCAGGCTCCACCCACCTACAGAGAGCTGTGTGACAGCTGCAGTGATGGAGATGGAGTTCAGCTGCATTGAGGATGAAGTGTCACCAAGGTAATAGACACCCTGGCCTCAATGTGCCTCTGCAAGTGGTGCTTGTCCAAAATTCAAGCACCTGATTGCATAAGATACATAAATCTGTCACCTGCACCAACATCTGCAATGTTGGAATGCTAAAGAGTATTGTAGACACTCCTTATGAATACTTCTGAATATTCATTCAGAACCATATAATACATAGGATGCATGCTATCATTTTTGTAATAATTTAAACTATGAGCAAAACTAAAAAAAAAAAAAAAATGAGCATTGCTCTCTTTCATAATATAAATAGATTACATAAAAAAATGATATGACCAGTAACCACAGCAATACATAGTTAAATTCCAATATCAAACCATGGGTCCAGTGCAAATTACAACTAAATAGAACCCCACTTCCCCAGTAGGCCAAGACGGACTAGCATACAGTGCCAAGTTTGGTTAAAACTAAAGGTAGCTTTCAGTCTCTGAAGGGGTATGTCTGTTTTTTTTCCTTGGGCTACATAGGCACTCACAGATATTAACAGGCACACTGTTACTGGCTGATTAATACTTGAAGTGAGATTTTGCTTAAAATTGAAAAACATCTACACCCATGACATTAGCAATGGCATGAGAATGGTTAACTTTCAGTTTTGAAACTCCCTTTCCCACACCTTCCACTATCTTGTTACAAAAGGTGCATTACATTTCTAAAGTAGAGAGTGATGTACAATGTTGTCACAATATATTATTAAATAAAATATTCAGATTGTCCAAATGAAGCTTAAATGTAATGGCAGTGCCCACTTAGAATAAATGAATAAAACTAGTATTAAAAATCAGTGGTAGATAGGAAGTATCTTGTTTTGCTTGAATTCTTTTTATAATAGAATGAAATGATAGTATATTGACATTGATAGTTTTTAGGCTGGTTAGACATTGGTACTTAATTAGCTACTATCTCAAGGGATGGAAAGTACTTTTAACCAAAGTAAGGATTTTCAAGGTAATGTATTCACTTATTTGCTGACTCTAAGGTTTAATCCAGAGTAAATTAAAGACTAAAACCTCACCATTTTAGAGGTCTGATTATGGTAAATAGTATACAATATACTGCATTAGCTTAAGCAGAAACAACAGGTTTCATACTGCTTAAACACTAAAACATTTCCGTGACACGTTATGTCATTTATTCATCCACATTAACCTTTTCTTGACATTGTACTTATGAAAATGATGGCAAGAGACATGAAGATAATTCTGACAGCTCTGTTAACCATGAGTCTGTGGTCTAGAATGTAATTAGTTATGAGAAAATCTGCCCAGCTATGGTTAATGGAGGGTTTAGTGAATTTGACTCAAAGTTCGACAATCCTGAACTTTGCAGCAAAGACCTCAGCTTCAAACAAATTGGCCAGTGGCACAACAATTTGACAAACCTGAACTTTTCAGCAAAGACATCAGCTTCAAACAAGTTGGCCAGTGGCACAACAGTTTAACCACTTGACCACTGGGCACTAAAACCCCCTCAATAACCATACCAGCTTTCAGCTTTCAGTGCTCTCACATGGTTTTAAATGGCAAATACTCAGTCATGCAACACTGCACCCATATGACATTTTTGTCCTTTTTTAACACAAATAGAGCTTTCTTTTGGTGGTATTTAATCTTATAATAACATAAAGAATCACGCAAAAAAACTAAAAGTGATTAAATCACAGGGAATAAGCACATAAAATTAAATACAGGTGTATTAACATAAAACGTATTGAAACAATGTCCAGATATACAGTCCATATAGACTTCCAGAAAACGTGCTGACGTTTTGCATGACGTCATGTCAAACAAAGCTTCCTCCACCAAGTGCAAAAGAGTAGATAGATGAAGTGACACCAATCATATAAATCGGGTACTCTTACCAGAACACCATTGTTTACCTATCTCTAGGCAAACAGACAGCACCAGCAGAATAGCCTCTGCGAGCTTAAGGATCCAATTCCCCTCCAGCTGACAGTCAAACGTACTCGGTGAACGTAATATACTGGCATCTAGCCTCTGCCAGCCAGTGTCTCCAATTTCCCTCGGGTTGTCAACTCGGTACCATATAGGAAAGGAGAAGGAGCCCAAATAGTGTAATACAGCTTTAATTAAGATATAAGGAATAAAAGCCAAATGGCTACTTACAATATCCAGATAAAACCATGCGCATAAAAAACAAACAGAGCCAGCTAATCTCCGTTGCGCCCGTGCTTCCGGGTCACGTGGGGCGACGGTGTCACTGCGTCAGACCGCCCGACATGTTTCGTCACAGATGACGTTCTCAAAGGGCACGGGCGACGCACTGACATGTCACGTTTAAAAGCTATACCAAACGGACCAAGCCCCGCTTTCACTCGCTCATTAGAAAGTCAATCAATGGGCCATAGAAACACATAACCAAGCCTCGCTCTCATCCACCAGTCTGCGTGACCAGTTATAAGATGGAAAACAGATCAAGCCTCTATCTGAGAACATAATAGACCGGAGTAGAGACGGGCCATATTTATAATATGAACCTCAGAGTTACAACCAGGTTACGTTACGTAATCCTTGGTCTATAAACTACAACTGAAATTTCACATATTTATTAGTGATGTTGACTAAATAATGATATACTGGGACCAGGTTTGTTAATATATATAACAACTGAAGCGAGCGGAGCTATTCTTGGTACATACCATACTGAATTTACATGTACAAAAATAAATATTTAAAACAAGATTAATTAAAAAGAAAAAAAGAAAAAAAAATTACCATCACATGGGAAACCTCAAAAATGAATTAAACATTAATTCCCCATATAAGATCTATTAGATGAACATTAATTCCACATATATAGATTAAATATATAAACGTGTGAAAGAATTTCTCCTATACACCACAAATATATGAATCGGAATCCAAGGATTAAAGAGGTAAGACAGAAATATAATCATGGCAAGCATTATTTATGAATGCATTGATCTCTATGTCAACGTTCAGACCGTAAGGTCTGAGACTGTTGACACTATAGATCCACAGCATTTCTAACTTAGAGATCTCTCTTACTCTGGACCCCCCCCCCCTCCAGTGCAATTTTAATTTGTCTATAGCCAGGAATTGGGTTCCCTTAGGGTCCCTATTGTGTTTTTCCCGGTAGTGTCGTGACACTGGATGCTCCCTGAAGCCCCTTCTAATATTACCCAGGTGTTCATTCAGGCATACGGACAGAGGCCTTATGGTCCTGCCTACATAATGTAACCCACAGGGACATGTTAGAAGGTAAACTACGTTCTTTGTAGAACAGGTTATGAAAGATTTAATCTCAAAAGATCTAAAGTTACTGTTGGAAGAAAATTGAGTGTTTTTTTTATTCTTTATGGCATTTATGGAGCAGACTGAGCATCTATTACATTTGTAAAAACCCACCAGATTTTGGAATAACATTGGTTCAAGATTCGGTGGATCACACACGTTGATAGCTATTCTGCTTCTAAGGTTGGGGACCCCCCTATAGATCACTTGGGGGTGTTCTGGTAGAACTGGGCCCAATATATGGTCGCTTTTGATCACATGCCAGTGTTTTTTAATGAGTTTCTTTACATGATAATGCTGTTGTGAGCACCTGGTAATAAAATCGCCACTGTGGTTTTTATTTTTTGTGCTATAAATAAAAAAAAGATCAAAAATTTTGTAAAAAAAAAAAGCAGTTTCTTTGTTTCTTTTATAAAATTTTGCAAATTAGTAATTTTTCTTCATAAAATTTGGCCAACATTTATACTGCTACATATCTTTGGTAAAAATTAAAGCTATGGTGCAAAGCATTGAAAATTGATCACACCTGATGCACTGATGGTCTATCTCATTTCTTGAGACACTAACAAGCCAGGATAGTACAAATACCCCCTAAACGAACCCTTTTTGGAAAGTAGACATTCCAAGGTATTTAGTAAGAGGCATGGCAAGTTGTTTTACATTGTCATTTTTTCCCACAATTCTTTACAAAATTAAGATTTTTTTTCACAAAATTGTCATATTAATAGGTTATTTCTCTCACATGGCATAGGCATACCACAAATTGCACCCCAAAACACATTCTACTACTCCTCCTGAGTATGGCGATACCACATGTGTGAGACTTTTTATAGCCTGGCCACATGCAGAGGCACAACATGCAAGGAGCACCGTCAGGCATTATGGGGACATAAATTACACAATGATGGGGCACTGTAGAGCACTGATGGGGCACAGATGTGTCACTAATATGGCACTGCTGCGCACTAATATTGTACTGCTTGGCGCTGATATGGCATGGATTGGGGAAACTGATATGGCACTGCTGGGCACTGATATAGTATGGATTGGGGCACCACTGGGCACGTATATGGCACCAATGGGCACTGATATGGCACTACTAGGCACTGCTGGGCACTGATATGGCACTGCTGGGCACTGATAGGAGCACTGCTGGGCATGGATTGGGGTACTGCTGGGCACTAATAGGCACTGATTTGGCATAGATTGGGGCACTTTATGGGCACAGATTTGGGCATTTATGGGCACAGATAGGGGCACTTATGGGCACAGATTGGGGCATGAATTGGGGCTGGCACCGGGAGAATACCTTTTGCAGCCTCATGCTGCATCCTCTCCCTCCACTGCTCACACGATATGTGTGAGCAGCGGAGAGAACCAGACATGACGCTGGTTTGTTTACACTGATCGCTCCATCGTTGGACGGAGCGATAACGTGGTAAAGGGCCACTGTCATTGATCCGTTACCCAACGGCTCCTGTGAACCTGGCGGACAGGGATAGCACCTTGTGCGCACCCCAGGGCACGCAATTCTGAGAGGACATCATTGCACATCCTCCCAGACTTAAGCAACCGCACTGTAGCCATTATTCGGATATGGGCCGGTCATCAAGTGGTTAATATTAGAGTTTGTGAGATTTTTTTTTATTATGCAGTACCACCCTGCATTGTCTCAATAAAGCTTAAAAAATAGCAGAGCAGAGTCCACAAAAACTTTAAAACCACAACCCCTACATTCCCTGAACCCCATCCTGACCTTTTATCCTCAATTATTAAAAAGTAGTCAAAATATAGACTTCAAGTTCGTATTTGGTAGAAATCATCCAGTGACATTACAGTACAAAAGCAGTTAAAAATGGAACATATAGAGAGACAAGACTGGTTTTATCTTCAAATAAAAATGAAGTTGTTATGTCTTTGAAACAATAGCCACGCATATTGTATAGCAGCTGGACAGTGTACAAACAGCTTGGTTAGGCCACAATATATGTGGCAAATATGAGGCAGGTTTTATCTGTATTTTATCTGTGTTAAATGTATTATATGAACACAATAGTAGTAATAGGAGTACATGTGACAATGATGTCACCATCAAATATGACACATTGTAGTACCACCAGCTCCAGTAGTGTGCTCCATCCTGCATCTTTTCCAGCTGCCTGAAGATTTACCCAGGGGGATGTAAAGGATATGTAGCATCCTAGCCCATACATCAAAGAAAGAAAGGCGTAATGGATGGTCACACAGGCACCATATCCCCAATAGAATAGTAAAACAAAAAAAAAGTACCAACACATAGGACTTTTGATGTTCCATAAAAAATGGAACAAAAAATCTGTTACAAAAACTTGTTTGAAGACTATCATGTGACTAATAAAATGTCACCATGGACTTAAATATAGTATCACCGGTTTAGCGTTAGCATAGACACATCTTATTACAAGTCAACATCCATATCATATCACATATAACTAGAGTTGAGCAAACACCTGGATGTTCGGGTTCGGTGGGTTCGGCTGAACTTCGTGAAAAAGTTTTGGTTCGGTACCGAACTTGACCCGAACTTGACCTCGAACCCCATTGAAGTCAATGGGGACCTAAACTTTTTGGCACAAAAATGACTGTAAAAAAGTCCTGGAAAGTGCTAGAGGGCTGCAAAAGGAAGTAAAATGATTTTAGAACAATCATCTGTCCCTTACAGCAACAGCAGGAACCTGACCCTATAGGAGTAGGCGATGATTTTAGAACAATAATCTG
>BLSH010206778.1:1030744-1041729 GCA_018402905.1 Glandirana rugosa
AAACGGTAATGTAACGATGAATGGACGAACAATAAACACCGTCTAAAAATAATGAATGGACATAGAAGGACTACTTCGGATATCGTTTTCCACGACGTCTAGTTGAATGGTAACAGTAATATATATACGTTTGACAATTAAAAGGTTTTCATCTAACCTTTGTTAAAGTTTTTATTCAATATACATCCACTGGCCAATCACAGCCATGCCATTAGTAGGCATGGCTGTGATGGCTTCTAAGGGCAAACCAGTGAAACGCTTGTTGATTGGCTGTCCTGCAGCTATTCAACAAGCAGGATAAAATACCTGAACCCAAACTTTTTTTCAAATGTTCGGGTTTGGATCTGGGTCACGGACACCCCAAAGTTCGGTACGGATTCCTAACTTTACAGTTCGGGTTCGCTCAACTCTACATATAACTTATTTTTGAAATTGTTTCCAATCTACTTTTGGAAAATTAACAGTTTGCATATATATAATGACAATGGTAAGTTGATCTGCAGCACCTTTTGCTATAGGCTTCATCAGGAAGATACAGGTAAGTAATAAAAATCTGCCACAAATAACAAGCAGGTAAGTAGCAATGTAATGGCAAAGGTTTAACAGAAAAAAATGTATAAGGTAAACAGATGGTCTACTAGGATAATAACCCAGAGGAAATAGTGAAAGCCCTGTAAAAAGAGAGAGGGGCTGAGTAAATCTCAAACCAAATACCAACTGCGCCCACTAAAGTTCAAAAAGAATCTAAAAACAAAGCAATAAAAAAAGTATTTTTATTGGGAGCCTTTCAAAGATCAAATTTGGCAGAGTTTCCTGGCCTTTGCAACATAGCAGGCACAACACATGATTGTTCAGCTTATAGAAATATATTGTTTGTATATTATAATGTTAAACCTTCTCCATTCTATTGGTACTGAACTACTTATTTGTGACCAGTCTTTAATGCTTACTTGTATCATTCTGAAAATGTGATATGATATTGATGTACATAATGGCACTGCCTTGTAATAAAATGTGTCTATCCCAACACCAAACCAGTTATACTATATTTAAGTCCATGGTGACCTTTTATTATTCACATGATATTCATTCAATAAAGAAGTTTTCTTTTAATATATATTGTTCCATTTTTGATGATACCTTAAAAGTCCCATGTGTTGGTACATTTTATTTTTTTATTTGTATTAGTATCCTTGCCCATGCTTACTGAATCATGTGTGCATGGTTGTGTGTACCATGCTGCTGATGCAGACTTGAAAGCTTAAATGTTGGTAGAATAGTCTGATGAGATTCTGATCAAAATAATGGCTCCTGGGTAGAGTTGAGCGAACCCAAACTGTAACGTTTGGGTTCGTACCGAACTTTTGGGTGTCCGTGTCCTGAACCCAAACGTTTGAGAAAACATTCGGGTTTGGGTTCTGGGTTCTGGTATTTTATCACGCATGCTGAATAGCTGCAGGGCAGCCAATCAACAAGCGTTTCACTGGTTTTCCCTGGAAGCCATCACACCCATGCCTACTAATGGCATGGCTGTGATTGGCCAGTGCATCATGTGACCCAGCCTCTATATGAGGCTGGAGTCACAGTGCTGCATGTCACATGCTCTTAGGTTAGTGTAGGAAGAGGATGCTGCCAGCGCTGTGAGGAACAGATTGTGAGGGATAGATTGCAGTGATAATAACTAGGTAGAGATTACTACTACTGCTTTGAGGGACAGATTGTAGATCTATAACATCTCATCCTGCATTACAGAAAGATCTGATTACAGAACGATCTCATCCTGCATTACAGAACGATCTGATTACAGAACAATCTCTCATCCTGCATTACAGAACGATCTGATTACAGAACGATCTCTCATCCTGCATTACAGAATGATCTTAAGGGACAGATTGCAGATCTAATAACATCTCCCATTTTTCTTCCTTTTGCAGCCCTCTAGCACTTTCCAGGACTTTTTTACAGTTATTTTTGTGCTGAAAAGTTTGGTTCCCAATTGAATTCAATGGTGTTCGGGGTCTGGGATAAAGTTCGGATAACGTTCGGTACCGAACCCGAACGTTTCTGGAAAGATCGGCCGAACCCGAACGTCCAGGTGTTCGCCCAACTCTACTCCTGGGTACATGTCACTGTAGTGTAGCACAGGCCATAAACTCACTGAAGGGGCTGATTCCATGACTTGGAATGGAGTCAGCTGAAAAGCCATCAATTTTGCCAAGCTGTCACTAAGATGCTGTGTATATGGTGACATTTTTTAATTCCACTCTAGCAGCTGCTGAAAAGCCACCTGCCTTGAGAAGAATGCTGCTGAGGTGAGGTGCTTGAACTCAGTGTTGTCTAGTGACCTTCTTCCCCACATGACATGGTGTATCCCTCTGAAACCACTTATGTAACTTCTGTCCCTGTCACTAGAGGCCACAGATGTTGCAGTTAATACATCAGAAGAATGTCAAGGGGGATGTGGAAGGTGTGGAACAAGAATGAGGAGGAGTTTAGGCCTTATCTTGCTGACTTGTCTCATTGAAGTGCTGCTCCCACAAAATTATTACGTGCAGAGTCATGTGTTTCCTTATGCATGTGGTAGCCAAATGGTTGGTGCTTTTACCATGGCTGATACACTAGAGGTAGAAGCTGTCTGCAGTAGAAATGTCAAAAAAGGCCCAAATTTCAGAGCTCTGTTGACCGGCCCTGACAGTGGCCTGTACCTGTGGGGAAGTGCTGTCAGATGGTTTTGGGCTGGCTTCTTCCAGTCCTATGCAAGCTGTCCTGCTCCTCCCCTTGACAAAATCCTCCCCCACTGCTATTCTTTCTCTCCTTCTGAAATTTCCCTGTCTCCAATCAGTGGCACCCACAGATGGTCTACAACCTACTCATCCACCCTACTCATTGCCAATATGCTTCAGCTGTTGGAACATCTCTGCCTCCTGCTGCTTTAGCCAGATGACCCCTGACTGCTGTTTGGCTAAACCCTCCTCTACCTCTATGGTCATGGCGCTATCCTTTTCATGCTCCATATCTGAAAGGAGAAATGACCAAGATTATTCTCCTGCAGTAAGTCAGTGATCATATGATCAAAGTATTTTACCTACTTCTCATTGCCAGTTTGTGATGCAATGCCATGATTAGCAGAAGAAGAGGAGGTGAAGGTGCATTAGGAGTACTCGCAGACAATTGGCTGCCCTGTACCTGGGAGGAGGAAGAAAAGAAAGGGTTTGTCAGTCGCTTCATTTTCTCCTCTGCCTGCTGTAAAGCTCAGCCACTCGGAATAAGCTTTGCAAGTTGCAAACACCTGCAAAACCTGCTTCCTCCTGCTACTTCTGTGTGCATAATCTCTACCTCTTACTTTAAGACTGCCTGGCATTTTTTTTTTAATTGAGGGTTTTTTTACATTGAATGGCAGCTACTGTGGTAGGTATAATGAATATGTGGTGCTTTGTGCACAATTATGCAGTGGCACCCTGAAATAAAAAGGACTCTAACAACAGAAAATGTACTTAAATATACAGTGCATCTGGAAAGTATTAATAGCTCTTCACTTTTTCCACATTTTGTTATGTTACAGCCTAATTCCAAAATACATGGGATTTTTTCATTTTTTTATTTTTAATAAATTTGCAAAGATTTCAGACTTCTTTCACATTGTCATTATAAGGAATTGTTTTTGAAGAATTTTGAGGGAAAATCATGAATTTAATCAATTTTGGAATAAGGCTGTAACATAAAAACGTGTGGAAACAGTGAAGTGCTGTGAATACTTTCCGGATGCACTGTACCATAAATAAAGCAAGATACACAACATACTTAACTAGATTCAAGTGCTGTGGTCTCTGGTGATTGTTTTACATCTTGGCTGTGCAATACTGCCCCAAAGAATTCTATGGGGCTGTCTCTCATTCCCTCTTATCATCTCCAGCCTTGGGACACAGTCAGTAAAAGCCAGTGAGGTTGTAATGTGCAAGCGTAGCTTAGAGAGTGAGACTTATAGTGCTGATTGTAAACAATCATTGGAGGTCATGGCTCTTGGATCTAGGTTAGGTATGCATCTGTGGAGGTGAAGAAGGAGCTTGTTTAAAAGAGATGTCGCTTTTTTATATAAGGAATACAGTCCTATATGCACATAGATTGATGACTGGCAGGTACAAGGGGGGTTGCTCTGGGTAAGGTGTACCTTTTTTATCTTTTAAATGTTAGTGGGTAGGATATACATAGTAATGAATAAATTGAGAATGAGCTTACCTGGAAGTTAACTTTTATTTACTTTTTATTTACACTTAGAAATATATAAATACTGTCCTACATAGGTTTGCCTTACAGGGTATTATGACTGGTGTCTGGGAGTCTTTCATGTCTGAAAGAAACTTAGATGTGATTTATCGGATCTTTTCTAACTAGAATGGCTGATAACTGTCATCCAATGGCATATACAGTACACATATATTGTGACACTGTGAAGCCATGGTATAAGTTTAGCAAATTGGTATAAAAAAGACACATGATTCTCAAAGGTGCAGTCTGAGGAGCTCTGGCATGTTTATTGTGAACAAAGAAAGCTGTGCTCTGTTTTCTCCAGATTTGATAGATCCAGATCGGGGACTGGAGTTTGAAGGTTCCAAAGTGACTTGAGCGGGATGGAACCTTTAATCTTGTGTCCAGACCTTGCTTGATTCTTGCAGCCTGTGTAAGGGCACATATGTGCAGGATTGGTATAAGCCAGGCTTGATTTAAAGGTAAGTTTTAAAAAATTATATATACCTAAGAGGATATACTTACCTGCTCTGTGCAATGGTTTTGCATAGAGCAACCCTGATCCTCCTCTTCTTGGGTCCCCCACCGGTGTTTCTAGCTCCTCTCTCCTGCTGAGTGTCCCCATAGCAAGCCTCTTGCTATGGGGTGGCTTGCTATGGGGTGCTTGTGCAGGCTTGTTCCTGAGCCCTGCTCTGTGTGTTCCTAATAGACACAGAATTGACCCCAGCTCCCTCTTCACTGGATGTGATTGGCAGCAGTGGGAGCCAATGAGGAGGCAGAGTGCCAGGAGAGCAGCTGATTTTGTGCACAACACTGGATCTAGATTTGGCTCAGGTGAGTATTAGGTGGGCTAGGGGTGGGGGGGGTGGCATACTGAAGGTTTGAACTAAACCTTCAGTCTTTAGAGCCACTTTAAGGATAGCTCAGGGCAGTTGGAGTTGCAGTTGCTGTAGTTCAAACAAACAGCCAGTGTGAGGACTGAGGTGTACTCTACACAAGAGAGGTGACCTACTGGGGGAGACAAGACTCCATGTCAGAGAGATTTCCTTACCCACCGGACTGGGAAAGTTGGGACAGCTAAGCGAGTCTGCAGAGGACTGAGAGAGCTGAGGCAACCAAAGAGTCCAGGAAGGGGATCTGCGAGTCTCAAGAATGTGAGAGCATGGGGTGCTGGGAAAACCCTGTCCAGTGGGGCCTGAGCAGTAAGGTGCTATGAGCACAAGCTGAGTAAGTCTGAGAAGCCCATTGTCGGGGAGACCAAAAGAGAGCAGCGGTGCTGCTGACTGAAAAGTCAGATGGCTTGGTATTTTCGGTTACTTGTTCTACAGTAAGAAACTGAAACCCCTGCATGGGCAACCCGTTTTTGTTGGGCTGGAACTTTGTTTTTCTGTTTAACCACTTGCTTACTGGGCACTTAAACCCCCTTTCTGCCCAGGCCAATTTTCAGTTTTCAGCGCTGTCACTCTTTGAATGATAATTGCGCGGTTGTGCGACGTATTACCCAAACAAAATTGATATCCCTTTTTTTCCCACAAATAGAGCTTTCTTTTGGTGGTATTTGATCACCTCTACGGTTTTTGTCTTTTGCACTATAAGCAAAAAAACAGTGACAATTTGAAAAAAGAACAATATTTTTTACTTTTTGCTATAATATATGTCCAAAAAAAATTAATGGAGGCAATCTGCGATTTTTATTGGGACTGTGACATTGCGGCAGACATGTCAGACATTTTTGACACTTTTTTGGGACCAATGACATTTATACAGCGATCAGATCTAAAAATAGCCACTGATTACTGTATAAATGTCATTGGCAGGGAAGGGGTCAACACTTAGGGAGCGATCAAGGGGTTAACTGTGTTCCATCACTGTGTTCTAACTGTGTGGGGGCTGGACTGGCAGGGACATAACAGATCTAACTGATCCCAATCACAGGGATCAGTAGATCTGTCATGCCCCCCTCACAGAATGGGAAATCGTCATGTGTACATCGGCGGTTTCCCATTCTGGCTCTGTTAGACGATCGCAGGTCTTAGGCAGACATCGAGTCCACCCGACCCACGGGCACGCTCACACAGCATGCGGCGGGCAGGAGAGCGCACCAGTGGTGGCTGTGAGGGCGTGCGGGGAGAGCGTAAAGGGGCGAACATCAATTGACTGCACCCCGGCAAAGTAGATCCACTCTGTAGCCATTAATATAGCGCGGATCTGAATTGGTTAATAAATGTGGCTACCAGGCCCTTAATCTATGCTAGCACTCTTTTATTTAAAAAAAAAAAATTAAATGTATTAAATTATAGTAACTAAACAAGAAACTCAGTTAGACAAAATATGTTCAGAAATTTTTATATTTTCACAGATAGAAAGTGTTTACAGGCTCATGATACTGTATCTGCTTATTAGGTCATTAAGATAATTGCCTTACATTTAAATTATAGACCTATATGAATTGCTATGTGTAATCTTCGAAGACTCCTACACAGGAGATAAATATGCAGAGATTGAATTCCAAATTGCCTGTAACCATTTCAGACTCACAAGAGTTCCTTTATACATGTACTAGATAAAAGCATTGGCTGACAGCTCTTGTGCTTTGCCACATATCTTTACAGATCATTCAGTGTTGAGCTTTTGCTTTCATCTATTTTTTTGTTATGTTCACAGAAATCAGAGTGTGATGACCATCCTTGTAGTATGCATTATTTACATGTAAGTCAGTCACATAACATAAACCCAGTAGGAATATAAAAAAAAACTGTTCATTGGGTCCCCAAACCTCTAACAATGGTACACATGTGGAATATTTTTTTTTAAAAATGGAGCTGTAGGAGAGAATACAAAGATTTGTCTATGCACACTTAAAACCTAAGGCCTTAAATTGTATTTAAGCTAAAACTTTTTTCAGTTATGAAAAGAGTGCTAAGGGACTTGAAAAGGTGACTTTTTCTGCTGCTTTTTTTTCCCACTGGAGTGATTTATTCTCTTTATTGTTCCTGGTGACCGCTGTCGCCAGATCTCAAATTGAGAAAAAAATGTTATGTTTTCACCAGAAAAGGAATAGAGGGGAAGTCTTCCACATGGAGACAATTGTTCCAGTGACAAGTGGAAATTTTCCTAACTTTGGAGAGATTTTCTTTCTTGCTGTTATTGCTACTGGATAGGAAGTGAAGGGAAATATTCCATATCAAATACAGGTAGCAAAAAAAAAAAAAAAAATACAGGATTATTAACCATTTCCTTTTCAATCCAAAAAAGGACAAAATGTTTTGGCTTTAGTATACCCCCAACCATGCTGATTTCCACCTTCCCAGGAATTGAACTTACTTCATGTCTTGTTGCCAAATGCTGGTATGCTTATTCCAGTACTTGTCAGTATCAGACCTGTGCCCATACAAGAGAGTGGGAAAAAGCTATCCTCACTTCCTGCTTCGGGCCATGTGGTGGAAAAAGTGAGAGGACTGATCTGAGGTCTGAAAAGGGTTTAATTGGGGGACTGAAGACAAATTTTAAGGGAGCTGATTTGCTGTCTGAAGGGGGGCTGATCTGAGTTTAGAATATTACAAGGTGACTGATCTGAAGTCCTAATGATGATTTTTTCCTACTGCTGATGCCAGAACTATTTTCTCCCACTATACTATGCGACGAGATATTTTTCCCCAACTGACCAATGATGCAAGGCATTTTCTTACAATTACCAAAAATGCCAGACATTTTCTTCCACTGACCACCAACAACAGGTCATTTTGTTTTTCTCCTACTGACCATGATGCTGAGCTTTTTTCCCCTCTTTGACCACCAATAGCGGGTAATTTTTTTTTTTTCACACTGTTCATTAATACCAGGGCATTTTTTTCAATTTCATTGACCAGCAATGTAGGGGCACCATGTTACTTAATCTTAACTTCTGCAATTTGTATGCTGTGCTGTATATTACATACTCCTGACCAAAGTTTTTGCATTATCAGCAGTTTATGGTTACTATGTAGCCCTCAAGTGCTGTATTGATTTTTTTAAAGGTATGAATAATAATAATAATAATAATTATTATAATTATGATTACTATTATTATTATTTCTGGGAAATGTACAATGATACAATAATTTGCAGAGGTATTGTACTTAAACTTAAACCATTGTGCATGTAGAATGTAAAATTTCACCCATAAAGATCCATAAACCAAGGAACCAATATGCAAAACAAAATTTCTCACATAGTGCAATATGCACAACAGCCACTCTGTGTTTAATAGGAAAAACTGCTCATGTGAACAAACTGTTGTGATCATAAGCATGCATCAAGGTGACTCTGCAATAGGCGAGTAAAAACTCAACCTGCTCTGTGAGGAGGAACTGTACCCAAAACGTACACAGTTAGGAACAGCACCCAAGGTGAGCAACAAAGCCAGTTACCAGAATATATGACTATCTACACATAAATGGTCAAAGTAGGCTGGAAATCAGTATATTAGTTCTGCACTCCAGATGGATGGATGCTACTCTGCTCCCATATAGAAGACAAGTAAGAAATAGAGAGAGACACACCCCTTAGTGTAGAAATAAAACAAGGATATACGGTACTGCCAGTGTGCTACAAACATCCAACAGGGAAAACAGATAGATTAGTCGGTTTGCGTGATGATGTCATCATGTCCTGGCTCCACCCTATATGTTTGATCACAAAATTATGTCATCAGGGTTTCCAGTCTGTGTTATTGGAAACCAACATGCAAAATGGATGGGGCTCTCATTCTAGTAGCACTTGCAGGTGCCCCCTCTTTCATCAGCTTCACACTCTTTTAACAGAGTGCCTACTTTTTCTGTCCTAATTATCAGCCCCATAATTATACTACATTCTGCCAGGCTGAACAGCAGAACCCACAATGTACATTAAACTATTATAATAGTATAATATTTTAACAAGTAGTTAAAGCACTCTTCTTCACTGCAGAGTATAGAGCGTAAGGCAGGACAGTACTTGATGGAGGGCAGAGCAGGAGCTGCCTCAGTTCACCATTCAAGTTAAACAGCAGGTGATTGCTAGAATGCTGGGCGGTCCTAGCAACCAATCACCAGCTTGTTATTGTGAAAAGTTAACTCTGGCAGCTCCTGCTCTGGCCCTTAATCCAGTACTGTGCTGCCTTTAACTCTCCGCTCTTCCATACACATGTGTAAGGAAGAAGATTACTACCTACACACTATCATGTGTTTGTGTGTGGGAGATAGAGAACACTACTTTAGGGGGGCAGAGGAGCAGAGGATACTGCAAGGGATGGGGGGATTGATGTGAAAGTGACAGAGGACACTGTTTTGGGGGGCACAGGACACTGTTATGGGGACAGAGGACAATACAGTGGGGGGTGATGTAAATGAGGCACAAAGGACACTGCTTGGGGGGGCAGGACACTGCTATAGGGGTAGAGGGTTAGAGGACACTACAGTGGGGTGGTGATGTGAAGGGGGTTGGAGGACACTATTTTGGGGGTGGCAGAGGACACTATGTGGGGTGCGATGTGAAGGGGACAGAGGACACTGCTTTGGGGGGGGGCACAGGACACTGCTATGATGAGGGGGAGAGGACACTACAGTGGGGGTGTGATGAGGAGGGGGACAGAGGACAATGCTTTGGGGGAACAGGGCACTGCTTTGTGGGAGCACAGGAAACTTCTATGGGGGAGGGGCAGAGGACAATACAGTGGGGATGTGATGTGAAGGAGAATGTGGACTCTGCTTTGAGGGGACACAGGGCACTGCTATGGGGGAACCAAAAAATAATAAGTGTTGCGCTAAGTGTTGTGTAACAAACATAAATTGCATAAAAAGTCCATCAATAGAAGTCCCTTTCGGGAATATCCACGTGTCTAATAGGTTTTCTCTTTAACCTCCACCAAGGTCATCCTGTGTCCACCACTGTAGGTAACTGGGTGCTCTTACCAGAGATAGGTGTTAAAAACACATTCAATTCTATTCCAACCAGAGATTCTCATGAAGGCATCCATCCATATTAAACATCAAAATAGTGGACCAAAATAGAAGGCTCAGATTCTCTCCTGGTTAGCAAACACCCATCGAGACATCTATGGGAAGACTGCCCACCACCCCCAAAAAAGAAGGATATCACTGCAATCAACACGTGGATATTCCGAAAGGAACTTCTATTGATGGACTTTTTATGCAATTTATGTTTGTTACACAACGCTTAGCGCACCGCTTATTATTTTTTTGGTTATTGGTACAATTTTATTGACATTGTTGTGCAGTGCTGCTGAATATTTAAATCACGAGTGTACGGATGCGCAATATTTTGTAATTTCACTTATCACTGCTATGGGGGAGCAGAGGGGCAGAGGACACTAAAGAGGGGGGTGTGATGTGAAGAGGATCAGAGGACACTGCTTTGGGAGGGGCAGAAAGGGCAGAGGACACTCTGGGAGGTGTGATGTGAAGGGGACAGGGGACACTGCTTTGGGGGGACACAGAACACTGCTTTATGGGGGCACAGGATACTTATATGGGGGAGGGGCAGAGGACACTGCAGTGGGGGGTGATTTGAAGGGGCAGGCAGAGCACCCTGCTTTGAGAGGACACTGCTATGGGGGGCATAGGACACTTTATAGGGGGTTGTGAAGAGGGGCAGAGGACACTTCTTTGGGGGTACAGGTCCCTGCTTTACAGGGGCAGAGGGGCAGAAGACACTATGGTGGGGGTGATGTGAAGGGGGGCAGAGGACACTGCTTTGGGGGA
>BLSH010206778.1:1041780-1059848 GCA_018402905.1 Glandirana rugosa
GGGGGGGGGGTCAGAGGGCACTAATGTATGGAACGGCAAAGGGGCAGAGGACACTATAGTGTGGGGGGGGGGGTGGCAGAGAGGCAGAGGGGACTACTGTGGGGAGGGGATAATGTGAAGGTTGGTAGAGGACACTATTGTGGGTGGAGGTGGGGGGCACCGGACACTACTGGGGGGATTCAAAGTGATGTGAACACTATGTGTTCTTCATGCTGTGTTTTTATTGGGGGTTGATCTTTTTTTTAATAAAATCTGTGTATTTCAATTAGTAGTTATATACAGTTTCTAAAGAAATATCTATATTTTCTATGTAATAATATAAACTTCAATAGGTGTAAATGAGACTAGCAGTACAGTGCAAGTCTTGAGACTTTTTTGTGTAAGTAATGTAGAAATAATTTATAGACAAGGTCATAAGCACATTATTTTAAACTTGAATATATTTAACAATAAGGTAAACAGCAGTTCAAATAATCAGTAGAACATTTGTATTAAACCACCATGACTTCTAGTTTATTATTTGAGGTATCCAAATTAAGATACAGTCATTTGGACTAATTAACAATATGCGAGGATCCCTGAGGTCTGCTTTAAGGCCCACTGATTGGTGTATCCAGAGGAAAGTTAAAGAAAAAAACAATGTGGCTACAAATCAGTTTACACCCTTTATCCCATTGTAAAACATACTATATAAACATACATACAGTATACACAGCATATATTTAAATGTAGGTATGAGGGTTGGTGGGGGAGACATAAGTGATTGAAAACAACTAATCTGAGTTCATTATTGTTTAGTTTTTAGCCATTAAAAGCATAAAGGAGGGTTTCTGATTAGCTGCTATAGGTTAGAGCAGTGGTTCTCAGTCCTCAAGTACCCCCAACAGACCATGTTTTCAGGTTTTCCTTTATCTTGCACAGGTGCAAGTCAATGGCTTGGTTGTACTTTGCCTACTGCTCTTTCTCTGTTCCCTAACAGATTTGGATTATTGCACATTTTTAAATTGTTTTCACCATTTTCATCTAGGAAGAGGTACCCTCAGAGGACATATTTTGTAAGGTGAAGAGTACATTTCTTGACTTGCTTGAGGTGACCAGGTACTGCTGCTCTCTGCATTGCAGTCATATACACATTCAGATGGAACAGCAGAAAAAAACATATTGCTTAATTTCATGTCTGTCAAAGATGACTTGTAGACAAGAATTCACTTATCCACTTCAGCCCAGGAAGGATTTGCCCCCTTAATGATTAGAGCACTCTTTGTGATCTGCGTCACTTTAACTGACAATTGCACGTGGTCGTGCAATGTTGTACTCAAACAAAATTGATGTGTTTTTCCCATAACTAGAGCTTTCTTTTAATTTCAAAAGATTTTTATTTTTTAAGATTCAGACATAACAAAAGGAAATGCAGTACTTTTAGGTAACAGACAAAAAGGTTATCATATGACAAAAAAATGTACAAACAGGATAACTTGTAGTGGACGGGACTCTAGGAGGTTCAACCTGTTACTAAGGCTATGTACTAAGGCAGAAATATCCACACCAGCTCAAGGAGTATTGAGCGGCAGATGAGAAACTGAATCTCCAGTCCTCCAGGCACCCCAAACTGGGATCATGTTGTGCCAGGAGGGGAGGAAAGACTGGGTTGTGCAAAATGTGCGCTAGGGGCGTCAGGGTCGAGACCAGTTCGGGGTGGAGATGTAGTGAGTCCCATAATTTGAATGAGCAAGAGAGGGTAGGGGCTAAAACATTGGGTCTCTTTTTCGGGTGAATCCAGAGAAGGAAATCTAAGGTGTATTTCAGGACTGCCTGCCTCTCAATTTGGATCCAATCTGGGGACTCAAACCTCGAGTATACTCATGAGAGCTGTGCCAGCCTTGCTGCTTGGTAATACTTGAAGAGATGAGGGAGACCCATCCCGCCCTTCTTCCTGTGGCGACATAGAGTGCTTTGGGGAAGTCTGTAACCTGAGCTGCTCCAGACAAATTTGATGATTTTGCTTTGGAAGGACCTCAGATGGTTTTTCTTAATAGGGATTGGGAGGGCTCAAAACAAGTATAGGATCCGTGGTAAGAGGGTCATTTTGATTGCATTGATTCTACCCAACCAGGAGAGATTACATTGCGCCCAGGATTTTAGATCATCTTCCAGCTTTCGATATGTGGGGGGGAAATTACAAAGATATAGGTCCTCAATCTTGGCTGATAGGTTAATGCCTAAGTATTTAATAGAAGTGAGACTCCATTTAAAAGGAAAGGAGTGTTGGAGGGAGGTAACTGTGTCCCTGGAGAGGGAGACATTCAATGCATATGACTTAGCGTAGTTCACAGTTAGCCCTGACTGATCAGCAAAGGAGTCTAGTAAATGACTTAAGTTGGGGAGAGATGTGTGAGGTGAAGTAATGAATAGAAGGATATCATCTGCGAACAAACCACATTTATGTTCCTGGGGGCCACAGGAGATTCCTTTTAATATTTGGGTTTTGACGTATAGCGATCGCGAAGATAAGCGGTGATAGGGGGCACCCCCTTTGTTTATATATATCGGATTTGAGAGGTATCCCTGTAGCCTTATGTGGGCCTTAGGGGAGGAGTAGAGGGCCCTAATGACCCCCAAGAAGCGCTGGCCGAAACCCCATTTTTCTAGAATCGTGATTATGTAGTCCCAAGAAATAGAGTCGAATGCTTTTTGGAGGTCTAAAGATAAGACCATACCCCGTTGTTTAGACCCATCTTCCCAGTTGGATTGTAGAATGGAGATCAGATCTACGGCCCTACGTACCTGGTCTGGGCCCTGCCTACCTGAGATAAAGCCCACCTGATCCTTGTGAATGTAAGAATTTATGAAAGATGCTATCCTATTTGCTAGAATCTTAGAATTTGTATATCATTGTTTATCAGTGATATGGGTCTATAGTTAGCAACCTCCTCAGGGTTCGTATCAGGCTTCGGTATCACCGAGATGAAGGCAGAATTAAGCTGAGGGTCTAGAGGGGCGCCCTAGGTTTTAAGGTTAAAAAATTTGGTTATGAGTAAGCACCTACTGTAGGGTGCGAAACGCATTAGCTGGACCATTTGTTCGTTGTCTGTATCACCCTTTTGACTTTAATAAAGCATTATTGGAATTGGATCGTTTGAGTGCGGCTATATCCAACTTCACTGCTGTTACTACCTAAAAAATTTGGTTAGATGAGGGGTGGGGGTCTCAGTGAATGCTTTATAATAAGGGATAGATAATCCATCCTGTCCTGGGGCTGACCTCTTTTTCAAATCTTTAATGACCCCCATTACCTCCTCTTCTGTGATATGATCCTCCAGTAATTGTTTGTGTTCAGGTGTTAAGGAGGGTAGAGGGATGTCCTTAAGAAAGGCTGAAAGGGATTCTGGGGGTTTCCGTTTGGGAGCGCTATAGAGGTCAGAATAACATTTATGAAAAGTTTCCAAGATTTTTGTAGGATTAGTGGTAAGGCCATGACCAGGGACTCTAATTTTAGGAAGATGATAATGTCTCTGTTGTGGAGAGATTCTAGCTGCTAACAACATTCCTGGTTTGTCGCCCTGTGTGTAGAATTTCTGACCACTCCAACGGATATATTTCTCTGCTTTGGCTGTAAGAGCCAAATTGAGTTCTAGTCTTGCTGTATCCAGTTGGGCGATGGAGGTAAGAGATGGATTTGTTTTATGCGACGCCATCAGAGACGCAAACGATTTTTCCAGTTTGGCTATTTCTGCCGACCTCTCTTTCTTTAATTTTGAGGCTATCTGTATGAGTGTTCCTCTAATGAAAACTTTGTGGGCTGCCCACAGAGTTTCAGCAGAAGTCTCTTCTTTGTTATTGAGAAGAAAATATTCCTTGAGGGAGTTGTTAATTTCCGTGAGTCTGATGGGGTCAGTCAGTAGTGACTCATTTAATCTCCAATGAGATTGTTTCGCATAGAGTGGGTCTGAACGGAATTGTATGAGGACTAAAGAATGGTCCGAAAGTGGGGTGTCAATTATTCTCGAGTTCAGAACTAGAGGAGTTAAGTGTATCTGTACCAGTATATGGTCTATTCGGGCAAATGAATTGTGAGGGTGAGAGAAATGCGTATAATCTCTCCTGTTTGGATTCAGTTCTCTCCAAGCATCTGACATATTGGAAGAGTGTAGCAATTTAGCCAGTTTCAGACTTGCTTTGGTTGGGTGTGTCAGTTGGTTTCCAATAGGTCTAGTTTTATCAAGTCCTTGATAGAAGGCAATATTAGAGTCACCTCCTAGTATTACCCTACCCTCCAGATGGGGTTGGATAATGTCAAATAGTGCTTTAAAAAAGCCAATTTGGCCTTTGTTGGGGGCATAGTAGGAGATTAAGGTATAAAGAATTCCATCTATGCTGCCTTTGATTAGGATAGATCTCCCCTGTGGGTCTTTAATTTCCCTGAGAAGGGAAAAGCCACAGGTTTTGGAAATCAGGATCGCTACTCCTTTCGTTTTGGTTTCTGCATTAGCCAAGAAAAATGTGGGATAGTGTGGGTGAAGGAATTTAGGGCTGTACCTTAACGGAAAATGGGTCTCTTGAGCCACAACTATATCTAATTTAAGTGTTTTGTATTGGGAGAGTAATTTTTAACAGGAGAGTTCAGGCCCTGAGCATTGTGGGTTGCTATTCTAAGCTGTCTGTGTAGAGTGTTAGCCATGGAACTTATGAGGTTTGAGGCAAATGTTTAATGCGGCACTCACCTTTATCTCGGAGGTCCCTGATGAGCTAATATAGAGTTTGAGGGAATCCAGGAACCCCGCTTCGCCATCAACATGTTTGGGAGCGTCTGAAACATAGATGTTGGTTAGGTGATTTTTCCAAGATGGAGAGAAAGGGGGAAAGATAGAAAGAGAAGAAAAATACCAAACAAAACAATAGTAACTGTATAAAGTTGTAGAAGTCGGATCCAGAGGGGGATAAATCCCACTCCGTTCCGCTTCAATTGCCCTACTGAGAGGGATCAAAATAGAGATTGAACAGAACAAGTAATCAAATATCTGACCCATTAGGGGCAGACAACTCACTCCAAGGAGCTTCTAGAAAGTCCCTGGAATAAGTAGAGGCACATGGGGGCCCACCCCGCCCGGGAAACCCCCAGGCTGAAACATTTCTTAAACGAGAGGAACAAAAATGAGGAGCCCTGGACGTGTGTAAGTAGTGAGGGCTATACGTAACAACTTAAGTTTAAATGCAATAAGGAGGGTTAAGGATTCTTATAACATAAGAAACTGAACTGAGTTATGAAATAAAGAATCCTGAAGAAGTAATTAAGTAGCTACAGAAAAACCGTGGCAAAAAATCAAAGGGGAGGAGCCAAAAGGTCCTTGGTACATAACTGACTCTTAATTATAAGAAAGGAAACTTCCATATTCTCAAGAGGGGTCCTAATCAATTGTAGTTGAGAAGGTCCATGTAGGCCAGCCTGTGAATCACGGAGGTCTATTGTCTTTAGCCTTCTTGCTCTTTGACTTAGTCCAAAGCGGTGAAACTGGGCTAGATGGGGGCGGTCTCTTTGTGTGGGAACCAGCTGGGTCAGTAAGATCCATTGGGGCTTCTTGGGTGATCAACTTGAGTTGTAGGAGGAGTTCTTCCCCCTCCGCTAGGGTGGAGAAGGCGAATGTTTTCCCCTTCAAGTTGAATTTAACTGCAAATGGAAAGGCCCACCAATACTTGAGCTCTGCTCGTTGTAAGACCAAAAGAAGTGGTCTTAAAGATCTGGACTGTGTATCCCATGCAGGAGATAGATGGTTTGGACCTGGAGACTCTCATTACTTCCTCCTCAAACGGCATAGAAGTGAGGCTTAACTATGATGTCCCTTGGGGATCCGTCTTTCCTTTGGGGTCCAAGTGATCTGTGGGCTCTGTCCAGTTCTAATCTGTGTTTGGGTATATTTGGGATGATGGATTGGATCAGGTCCTGGATTGCAAGAATAACTTCAGTTATAGACTCTGGAAGCCCCCTTACCCTAAAATTGTATCTTCGAGACCTGTTTTCCAGGTCGTCTATTCTTGCCAGGGCGGTGTCCAGCTGATCCTGTAGAACTTGTAGGTGATCCGAGTTTTTGTTGGTTCTGGCCACCGTGAAATCCAATTTTTGTTCAATGGTGTCTATTCTAGCCCTGAGATTATGGAAGGCCGCTTTTATATCCCCCGTAATTTTCTCTGCTGTGTTCGCCAGACCGCGCTCCAAAAGATTGGAGAATTTAATGAACAAGTCTGCGGTGTTAAGAGGAGGTTCTTGAATTACGGGGCTGGGGCTATTGATGTCTTGCTGAATGGAGGAAAGTTGTACCGCCGGAGATAACGGGGACTCTTCCATTGTTCGGCTTATGAGGGACTCAGTGGAGGCCGGGGAGGCAGATAAGAGATGGTGTGTGGCTAGGTTGGGTCCTGGTGTAAGGGTAAGGGTAGCCGGAGATATAATAGGTCTGTGCTCCACAGAAGTCTCCTGGGATGAGGATGGAGAGAAGGCCCCAATTGTAGTCATTGCAGAGGGGGGTCTAGTTCAGATTCGGAGAAGAGGGGAGTTAGCGCCCTCCTGACGTTTACTCCCTGCATGCGGGGAGTTGATGTGGCTCCTGCCTCAAATTGTGCCCTGGGAATTGCCGGCAACTGTCCGTCAAAAGGTGCAGAATGTGGTGCCGTGGCCTTTTCACCCGCACACCCCTGTTTTTCCCTGTAAGGAGAGGCACTTCACTGGTGCTGGGAAGTGGGAGTGAGGACCACTCACCTTCCCCCAAGGCAGTAATCTGGTGGGGAAAAGGTATGAGATAACCAGTCCTCTATGAGCAATGAGCTGACTGTAGGCTCGGTATTTTGGAGGCCTGGGGACACGCTAGGCCTTGGCAGCCACCATCTTGGTCCATCCGAGCTCTCCCTAATGCCTGTGGGTGAGGGGGAGCCCCGCAATACCTGGCCCCGGGAGGTCTCTTGTTCTCCATTACTGGAGAATAATTTGTGTGTCTAGGATGGGGGCTCCGGCTGTTTTCAGTGAGTGGTGGGGCTGTTCCTAGATGCTAGGCTGGGGCCATATTGGTACGCACGGTGGCTGTTTCCCCGCTGATTACGGAGCTGGATGTGGGCTCTGGGCTGGTCCGCAAGCAGTAGGCTGGAGGCGGGATGCCTCCGTGCTTGTTCCCCTCCATCCCAGGTGATGCTTGAAGTGCCAGCCCAGGGGTCCGAAAGCCGGGGCGGGTGCGGAGCTCTCGGACTAGGCATCCATCCGGGAGCTCCTGCGCATGCGCTCTCAACTAGAGCTTTCTTTTAGTGGTATTTGATCACGTCTGCGGTTTTTATTTTCTGTGCTATAAACAAAGAGCGACAATTTTGAAAAAAAAATAAATTTTTTTTTTACTTTTAGCTATAATTCATATCCAGAAAAAATATAAAAAAAGATGTATTCATCAGTTTATGCTGATATATATTCTACATATTTTTGGGAGAAAAAAAAAAACGCAATAGGTGTATATTGATTGAGTTACGCAAAAGTTATAATGTTTACAAACTATGGGAATAGATTTATGGCATTTTTATTATTATTATTATTTTTTATACTAGTAATGCGATTTTTATTGGGACTGCGACATTGCCACGAACAGATTGGACACTTTTGACACTTTTTTGGGACCAATGACATTTATACAGTGATCAGAGCTAAAAATAGCCACTGATTACTGTATAAATGTCCCTGGCAGGGAACGGGTTAAACTCTAGGGGGCGATCAAGGGGTTAGCTGTGTTTCCTCAGCATGGTATAACTGTGTGGGGGCTGGGCTGTCAGGGACATGACAGATCTGACTGTTCCCGATCAATGTAAACAGTAGATCAGCATCATGTCCCCTGACAGAATGGGGATCCGCCTTGTTTACATTGGCAGATTCCCATTCTGCCTCTGTAGAAGGCGATTGAGGGTCACCGGTTTATATCAAGTCCACCCGACCTGCGTGTGTGTTCACGCAGCGTGCAATGGGCGCAAGCTTGCACCACTGGCGGCACGCTCCCAGCTGTAACTGCGCCTGCACGAGTCGACACATGATGGCAGCTCACGCAGGAGAGCCGACCTGCTGGGGTGGAAAGAGCAGTATTTTGTTTTCATAGTTTTAGAGTGGTTAGAAGAATGAAAGATAATTGTTCATTACTTTATATTGCTATCTTCCTTATTACCATGTTGGCTGTCAACACATAACAGCATGCTGGCAAGAAGAGACAAGAAAGAAAGAGAGATAGAAAGAAAAACTTTTAATAATGTTGATAAGATTGTGCATATTAAAGTGTACCTGTAAGAAATATGTCTATAAGCTTTACTTATTATTAGTAGCAGACATCCTTAAACATCATCCTGCTTCTTTTTTACTGGCTATGGACCAAATGATCCCACCAAGTGCAAGTGCTTTTTAAATTTATGCGTGGCTGTGGGGCACTATAGGGGGTCAGATGTGCCATGCAGGCACCTGGAGATGCCTGCTATTCATAAAATTAAAGTTTATAAAATATCCACAAGCATGCTTTAAAATTGACATCTAAACAAGAATTTAAAATGCAAGTGTTTCCACTTTAGGTGAAAACAGACTCAAGTCACCTGACAAGTCGTCCCCATGCAGTGCAATGGAACCGTTCTAATAGGAGCAACTCAGGTCGCTCCGACTTAGAAAAAGGTTCCTGCACTATTTTGGGGGCGACCTCAGCGCGACTTGCATTGACTTCTATGTAAAGAAGTCTCCTTGCAAGCCGCGCTGAGGTAGCCTCGAACGGGGCGTCTTGCTTTGCCCTGCAAGTCGTGCCGCCTCGGTGTGAACCGGCTCTAAAGGTATTTCTGTCTTTGCAGAAAGTAAATGGTCATTACTGAAAGATGAGAAATTCTCGTTGCCATAGCAATTATGGTAGTATGTGCAGTGGTCATTACCTAATTAAAGCCCCTCTTCCTTGAACACTACTGCCATATACTGCCATATCGTATGTTTATGAACAGCATGGTGGATGTTTATTTATGCAGTTCTGTTTTTAAACAGAACTTCGGAAATCATGCTTGGGCTACCAGTGCACCCATTAATGGCAGTGATCTGAGCCATCATCAGATGGTTTACAGAGCAGATCCAAGTGGCTCTGTGCCTTGTGAGAAATGGGAAGTCTACTGTACATTGGTGATCTCGCTTCTTCCTCTCACACTGGGAAAAAGGGGAGGAAGGAGGAACTGATAAATGAGTGAATCCTTTACTTATTCTATATCACAGGCAGCAGCAGATTTGTGGTGAGTGATTATGATTGTGGGATCGTTTTTTTACTGATGCTCATTTGCAGGCATCAGCTGTCCACCTGCTCTAGGGTAGACAACTTTGGGTTCATGAAAATCCAAACGACATGAAAGGGGGTTATGTGTTTCTATCTATGTTGCAACTGACCCAAAATTTGACTTTCCAACTGGGAAGTAAGTTAGCCCATAGCTTATTAAAGATGCAAATTTTATTCTGTGAGTTATGCCAGGCATCAGAATTACATTTCTACTGTGAAGCACAATTACATTTTTACAAATGAATTTAATACTTTATATTATAACTTGCATGCAGTGCTACATAATAAACAACTGAAATGGATACTGGTAACTATCCTACTCTGTGTACAAATGTGATACTATTTGGTATCAGCACCCCCACAATGTTATAGTTTGCCCTAACTCCTATCACTGTGTAAAGAAAAGGTCATCGGCAGGTTAGTAGTTTCTTAATAGTCTCAGTTACCAAGCTGCACACAGCTTTTCTCCCAAGTATGTCCTGCTCGACACAACAACTCCTGGACACCTGCTGACTGCTTCTTTTCTCTTTTCATCTTTCACAAGTGGGTTAAACCTTTCAGGTCCAAAGTACCCATAGTTAGGGCTGGAGGTTGTTTCCGACCCAATATCCCTTCAAGCCTCTGAATTCCTGGTCCCATAGCGGGACTTAGCAGTCAGTCAATTTTCCCTCTGTGAGACAGATCACACCAGAACCCCTCACTCTGCATGGGTGAGAATCCCTTAGTACTCCAACTCTACCTTGTGTTTGCCCATAAAGGGATCACAACCCGAACGGTGGTGATATATGCCTGCTTTTCAGGAACCATCCCTGGCATCCTGTACAGTCAGTAATTTGTTGTTTTTTTACAGCTTTAGAACATTCAGAGAGAAGATCATATGGGGCAAAATCAAGCGGCTTTAAGCATGTTTAGTTCCAGGACTATTGATTATAATATTATGCAATTAATCATATATCTTATTATAAGTTAATTATGCAACAATCACATTACAAAACATAAGAAGGTTTGTACTATTTGAAACTGTATTGTACAAGCCAGAATTCATCTCTCAAATTATTGGAAAGTGGAAAAACCTTTATGTTCACCGCATGAAAGCATATTTTTTTTCTTTTATGTGGTTTATAAAATGTGTAGTTGAAAGGTTAATTTTAACTTAATAGCATGTAATGCAAATTGTGGAGTTGGCAAGTACACCAGGATTCCAAAAAAATAAAAGAAAATGGCATTAAGAAACAGAAAATGTTCCATTAGAAGCATCTCAATGAAAATAAATCAACAAAAGTAAACAACCAATTTAATCATTAAATGTTGGGTTTCTTTTAGAAATATCAATTTACAATTGAATCATGCTGATTTAGAACCTACAGCAGGAACTGTGATGCAGGTTCACTACAAATCAGTCTTCCTTTGTTTGTTACAAAAGCATGGTTGAAAAAACCCATGTAGATATTACACGACTTAAATAAAAAGTAATGTTCAAATAGCAGCTACTCATAGCAACTGACCAACCTCAAATCATCTTTGATTGATCTAGTTGCAGTAAATTACTTAATAGCAACTGTTACATTTTGCGGAAATTGTGTCTACACGCAGTCATGATTAAAAAGATTAATTTAACCTCAACAGTTTATATCAATAATGTGAAATGATTGGCATTGCCTAAAATAAACTTGTGTGTAGCCAGCATTGGGGGAGAAAGGTATTTTCATACTGATAAACACTAAAGATGAGATTCAAGGATTAAGGCCTTAATTATGGAGTATATGTTAAAAATAAATTCAACCTGAGACAAAACAAATGATAAACATGCCAGAATGAACTGGTTGATGTAATATACTGCAGTAGCTTATGCTACTACAGCTGTGTGGTGTTCGGGCAGCAGTTTGATAGACTTCTCCTCTACTCCTGGATATAGAGTCAGTTGTATCAACTTGGCTTCCAGTTTGTTTGTTTTACCTTGCAATGATGGCTCATATGTTGTTGTTGCAGTCTGTAGTGTTATGGTGGATTGATTCCCCTTTGCCAGTGATGGTGAACCTTGGCATCCCAGATGTTTTGGAACTACATTTCCCATGATTCTCATGCACTCTGCAGTGTAGCTGAGCATCATGGGAAATATAAAAGGTGACTATATTATCTTGCGCTACCTCGTAGAGAAACGTAATCAAAAAACAAAGTTTAGTATATTATCCCATAATACCTCAGTAAAGTGTACTGACAATCTTCTATTGGGTGGTGGTACACAATCTGATTGTGTTCCCACAATGTGAAGTCAAATAAAGATGTAACTATTATTGCGTCTATACCCTTATTTCCAAGTGCACCAAAGCACTTAGCACTTCAACAAGTTCCTGACCGGCTCACGCACATATACTGCGGCAGTGTGGCTCTCCTGCGTGAACTGCCATACCTGTACAGTGGCTCTCAAAGGCGCAGTTGCAGGCAGGAGCGTGCCGCTGGTGGCACGTGCTCGCACCTGCTGCATGCTCCGTGAGCATGCCTGCGGGTCGGGCGAACTTGATGTCCACCGGCGACCCGTGATCGTCTGTTAGAGAGCCAGAGCGGGGAACTGCCGATGTAAACACGGCGGTTCCCCATTCTGTGAGGGGACAGATGACAGATCTACTGATCCCTGTAATTGGGATCAGTTAGATATGTCCTGTCCCTGGCAGCCCAGCCCCCACACAGTTAGAACACACCCAAGGAACATAGTTAACCCCTCGAATGCCACCTGCGGGTTAACCCCTTCACTGCCAATGACATTTATAGAGTAATCAGTGGATATTTAAATTTCTGATCGCTGTGTAAATGTCATTGGTCCCAAAAAAGTGTCCCAAAATATTGCAGTCCCAATAAAAATCGCTGATCGTGGCCATTACTAGTAGAAAAAAAAATAGTAAAAGTGTCATTAATGAATTCTCATGGATTGTAAACGCGGCAACTTTTGCGCAAACCAATCAATAAACACTGATTGCGATTTTGTTTTACTACAAATATGTAGAAGTATTTATATCTGCCTAAACTGATGAATTTGCTTTTTTTTTCTTTGGATATGTATTATAGCAAAAATTTAAAAACATGTTGCTTTTTGTTTATAGCTGTGATCAGAAGTGACGCAGAGGTGATCAAATATTACCAAAAGAAAGCTCTATTTGTGGGAAAAAAGGACGTCAATTTTGTGTGGGTACAACGTTGAATCCAAAAAAGTGCTCTGGTCATTTAGAGGGTAAATCCTTCCGGGGCTGAAGTGGTTAATGTGGGACATATCTATCATGGACTCACTGCAATATTGATTTAAAGAGTACATTTTAAGGAATTGTTAACTTGTTCACATTATTGTTTTTTATTTTTTTTATGGTGGAATACAACAGCATTATATAGAATACACAGGATACCTCAGTATATATATTTGAAGACTTTTTAGGGATTTATGTTTAAACAATTTACGCATTGTATAAAAAGCACCTGGAAATAAGGGTATAGGCACAACCATAGTTACATTATGGGAAATGTAATTCCAAAACATCTGGGGTGCAATGGTTTACTATCACTGCCGTATGCCCTTGTATTGCTACAGCTAGCCTGCTCCAAGGGGTTGGCAACTTCTTGTTTGGGGTCAACATCCGATGCATGTTCTGCCATTTCCTCTGTGTGTCATCACAAATGTGGGAGTACTAGTGTGATCAAACATATGTCTTCCAGCTACACGGTGAGTTCTTGGTTAATTGCTCTGCCTGTTTGTGGCTTGGTCAGATCTAATTACTGTTTAGCTCTCACCTGGACAGCACTATACTGAGAACCAGGGATTGTGGGATATATAGTTTCTTCACAAAAAATGTTAGTTCTCACACTACAAACATTGGCTCTTGCTTTAACCTGTGCAGCGCCATACCAAAAGCATCATGCTTGAACACAAGCAGAAATTTCTAACACAGGATTGTGACATTTTTCTCTACTGTAGGCTGGGTGTACAAGGCAACAAATGACACCATAAAATGACATGCTCATGGTACATCTTATGCAGGGGTAAAATACAAGGTGTAGGTAAAAACATTTATAATATCTTACATAGAAGTCTTATATTTTTTCAATCAATTCAAGGCTTCCTTTGATTTTCCAAGGTGTAGATTGTGGTGTTGTCTGTCTGCCTCTCCACTACAGCCAACCAGGTAAGCCTAGTATTCACTGATAAAAACACAAGGTTCCTCCTAAATGGGGTACATGTGATACAACTGACTCTGGCGTTTTGCTTCATACTGCTGTCAGAACATAGCCCCACCTACAGTACATAGCACAAGCTACCACAGTAAATTACAGCCTAAGCAGCAGCCAGTCCATTCTGGCATGCAAATAATTTATTAGCTCCAGCCTGGCACAAAAAATATTTAAAATGCCAGAAAACGTCAAATTGTATTTTCAAAGTGTTAAAGGAAAATTTAAGGTGTTGGGTCAAGGGCTAAGGGTTACAGTTAAAGTATCTAAAGCCAAAACGTTTGTTTTTTACTTTGGGCGGAGTAGGGGAGGGTTAAAACCACTGTCTTTTTTGCTTTCTTTGCAATCTGTGTGTAATTAGGACAATTTTCCTTTACTTCCTGTCCTATAGTCTTAGCAGGAAGTAAGATGATATCTTTCCAATCTAAGGGAATTTTTTGCTTAGACAACTGTCACAGGGACAAGTGTTTCCATTTGAAAAATTCCCCTCTGATACTGTTCTTGTGGCAACTTTAAATTTTGGATTGGCCCTTACTTTTATTGGCAGTGATATTGGTGATCAGGAAATTAGAGAGAGTGAATCTCCCCAACAGAAACAGAGACGGCAATAAAATATAGAAATTATTTTATCCCCTCCTCACTCTGTCTAAAGTTTGCCTTTAAGCATTGGTTGAATGTTATGGTTAAGTGGAATAAATCAAATGTTTTGTAAAGTTTAAAAATCTTCATGGACACTGTTAAACACTATGGGGGTTGATGAACTAAAACTGGAGCATGCAAAATCTGGAGCAGCTCTGCAGAGAAACCAATTAGCTTCCAGGTTTTTTCTTTTTTTTGTCGAAGCTTAATTGAGCAAGCTGAAGTTAGAAGCTGACTACCATGCACAGCTGCAGCAGATTTTGCACTCTTCTATTTTAGTAAATCAACCCCTATATTTTCTTTAATGACAAGCACAACTATAACAAAAGAAAAAACAATCAATACACTATCCTCCTCAATGTATTATAATTATGGCCACGATTATTCTTATTTAATTTTACGAGAGATAGCTGTCCTTTTTTTAATATATTTTTAACACTGCTATCAAATGAGCTATATGATAGACAACAATATATTCAGTTTCAAAATAATTTAGTTGTTACAATTATCAGTAGTAGTATCCAATTCCTGTATGTTCAATTAAAAATGTTATTGAAATTGGATTAATAGTATATGTTCACATTTTGCTAGATTGTTCTTATAAATTATGAACAAATGATACACAATATTATGCCTCTTGATTTTGACAGGGCTGAAATTATCCAATTGAATTTTTACTGTCTGCATGTTCAAACTTATTCTGACAAGTGACATACACTTGAAAATTGAGTACATATTTTTCCATTTTCTTTTTTTATATATAACCAGTCCAACATATCTGAAATGCACATTCAGCCATCTCCCCCTTCAGTTTTTGTTTTCTTGATATGACAGTTATTTTCTCAGAAATTCTCAGTGACACCTTCTAGGTAATTCCAAGTGTCACAATGTAATTTATTTTCCACATAATTCCCATGTGAGAGTTTCTTTACATGTTACATACCGAACTGGCACAAATTGGCCCAGGTCTTCCTTTCTTGCATGTCACACATCAGATGTGAAGTGTGATAGAATATGTATAATTTATGATCTTAAGGAAAATTTAACAGAGTGTTAAGCACACAGCTGACTAAACCTGGCACAGCAAGTTTAAAAATGTGGCACTCATGCGATTTAAACTTTAATAAGGTAATAGGAAATTGTTTTTTATTTCTAGAAGCAGATTTTTGTTTACATTGTTTTATATATATTCGGTTGTTTGGAAGCCACCTCTCTGATAAACTTAAGTGACTAATAGACTTAATGTGGTTGTAAACCCCATTCATGAAATTTGACCTAGGCACATATATCTGTAGTGTTTACATATCTCTCCCCAAAGCTCTAAGTGCCATTGCTTTCTGCTGCTCCAATCCTCTGTTATCAGCATAGCTCTGGAGATAACAATAGCTGGAAATTTACTTCGGGGAGGGAGCTTAGAAATAGGTACAGTATACAGAGACTTGGTTTATTCACAGTACAGCTCTGCATGTTCCTTCCTTCCTTTGCCTATGTGGAGTGGTAGTGTGTCCCTTTCCTCCAATCAGCTCACATACAGTGTATGTAACTACTAAATTAATCCACTCGCGCTAAAAAATAATATTAATTAACTTGTGTAAATATAAATATATTCACGTAAATGCAGCTGCTGTTTTTTAAACCTCAGGTTGTGTGAATTATGCTAAGTGAAAAATAAAACAACGCTTGCTAATTACATCTACCACCACAGTGTGGACATAACAAAAACAAAACATGATTGAAGTATAAATTCCAACAAACACACAATAATATAGTGATTAAATGTCAAACACAGTAATAAATTGTATCAAAAAGAAAAAAATTCCCAAAAAAGTCCTTATCATTCATTGAATGGAAAAATTTCCAGCAAATATTGTGATTCCAATCAAAAGTGCAGTAAGAAATCCACCACGTGTGATAAGTGAGGTTAGGTTCCTCACTTACCAGGTGGCGTTGATCCCCTTTGCCTTATAGCAAGAGGAATCACACAAGGCTTTGTGGGTTTCCAAATCCTCCTTATGACCTCCGGCCAGATTCTACATGGATCCTCCTCCAAATCCTCCAGGGTCTCCAATGCGGGGTATTACCAGCAGCAAAAAAATGAAGGAACAGATAACAAGCTCCTCATAGTGTAATATCATTAAAATGGCTTTATTTGAGAACCCTCTGTGGGTTATGTATTACAAACATTGTAAAAATGTATTAAAAACTTTATGAAATGCCTGTATTTGCCAATGGCACCTTGCATAGGAAACATGTGGAGACAGTGAGACCCGTAGCTAGCGGGATCTGCGTGCTTTCCAACTACGCATCGCATAGCATAACGTGCATCTCTGCTTGATGCGTTTCATCATAAAAATTTATGCCATCAGAAGCTGGAAGTCACACTATGCTGATTTGTTTTATACCCTCTCCACACCCGCCCACACACCGCCCCTCCCCTTCCTACATAAAGACCATACTGTGTAGGTTAGGTGGCACTCCCTGACATCCTATCAAAGCCCTGCAAGGGGACATTACCACACAAGTATTACTTTGTTCACACCTTCTGCCCGGGAGTTCATATAGTGGTCAGAAAGGAAAAGGCAGGCTAAATAAAATAAAATAAAATCCCCAGTCTAGCTACTAAATTGCATTTCTCTACTAGATAAAGTGGGAAAAAATAGACTAACCCAATCTCTCATTGCAAAAACACCCTGATATGTCACGTGACCTTCACATTACATAAATTAAAAATAAGTGTTATTAAAATGAAAAATGAAATATTGAAAATTAAAGATTAAAAATAGGATATGAAACAATTAATATCTAGATCACTGTTCATACCCTGAGGGCTCATAGTGCACGGTTCATATAACCACCGGGTTTCATTTTGGGACACTAATTTCTGCATAGCACTGCCCCTTCAGTGCTGTTCTATTTTGTCTATCCCACAAAAGGTGAGTAGACTGGGGTCTCTTTTGTGTTTAAGCCTAAAGTGATTGGAAACACTATGCTTCCTAAAGCCTTTAATATTGTTAAGGTATTCCCCCAATCTCACAGACAACTTTCTTGTGGTGTGGTCAATATACTATAGGCAGGAAAATAAGTATGTTACATGTTTACTCTGACAGGTTATGAGTTTTTTAATTATATATTCCTTTTGAGGGACATGGGATTGAAAGGTCATGGTTTTTCTAATTCTTTTTTTTTGACTGTTTTACAAGGTTTGCACCTCCCACGTGTATAGAACCCTTTATGGTCAAAAAATGTGCTCATTCTTTTTGGAGGATTAGGTACATTTTTTCAACCTGTCCCTCAAAATAGGTACCCTGCTGTACACAAAATGTGGTCTCTTAGGTAGGATAGACGCCAAACTCTCATCCCCCATCAGTATAGGCGAATTGTCTGTATACTATTCTTTCAAATTCCTTGTAATTTTTATTATATCCCGTAATAAAGGTCAAGAGATGGTCTCACACAGTGTATGCCCAGACTACACACCCACTGCTGAAAGAGGAAACAAGATTTCTAACAGGAGCTGTACTTTCCGAAGAGTGTAGAAAGGGGAAGACAGCAGATATACAAGTAAAACGTTTGTAGGGAGATTTGTTTCATCTCTGTGTATCATCTGAGGCTATTCACTTCAATGATTATGGGAGAGGGTTTACAACCAATTTGAGTAACCCCCTCTTGACCAAAATACATAGTAAAAAATTATGGTATGCAGCATTTTTAAATAAAAGGGAGATTTTGGCTTGGGATCTTTATGCAGGCCTATTTTTGACACTCGTTGTTTACAAGTTAAAATAATTTTTTTTTGCTAGAAGATTTCTTAGAACCCAAAAACACTATAACATTTTTTCAGACACCCTAGGGAATAAAATGGCGGTTGTTGTAATACTTTGTCACACCGTATTTGTGCAGCGATCTTAC
>BLSH010206778.1:1059858-1072378 GCA_018402905.1 Glandirana rugosa
GTTATAATTTCCGAAATCCTTCGTATCACAAAGGTTAATCACAACTCGCTTGGGCCTGACATTGCAAGCCCAGGCATGGCTTGAAATCCCACAGGCACCGTGCCTGGGCCTGGGCCTGTAAAGTTTTTAGCAAGCCCAAGCCAGGCCCCAAGACGATAAAATGAGGTGCACAACTCTTCGACGTCCCGTCGGTTAGTTGTTCGCAAAGTGACCAAACGGGAATCTTCGGTAGTGTCGGTACGGATGATTACCGTACCGACACTAACCGGCCACGTAGTACACTGGGTCGGAGAAATATTCGCGAACCCGAACGATTTTTGAAATGTCCGGGTCCGGGTCCGTGCCACGGACACCCTAAAGTTCGGTACGGACCCGAACGTTACAGTCCGGGTTCGCTCAACACTAATTGGAAACACTATGCTTCCTAAAGCCTTTAATATTGTTAAGGTATTCCCCCAATCTCACAGACAACTTTCTTGTGGTGTGGTCAATATACTATAGGCAGGAAAATAAGTGTGTTACATGTTTACTCTGACAGGTTATGAGTTTTTTAATTGTATATTCCTTTTGAGGGACATGGGATTGAAAGGTCATGGTTTTTCTAATTCTTTTTTTTTTTGACTGTTTTACAAGGTTTGCACCTCCCACGTGTATAGAACCCTTTATGGTCAAAAAATGTGCTCATTCTTTTTGGAGGATTAGGTACATTTTTTCAACCTGTCCCTCAAAATAGGTACCCTGCTGAACACAAAATGTGGTCTCTTAGGTAGGATAGACGCCAAACTCTCACCCCCCTCAGTATAGGCCAATGTCTGTATACTATGCTTTCAAATTCCTTGTAATTTTTATTATATCCCGTAATAAAGGTCAAGAGATGGTCTCACACAGTGTATGCCCAGACTACACACCCACTGCTGAATGAGGAAACAAGATTTCTAACAGGAGCTGTACTTTCCGAAGAGTGTAGAAAGGGGAAGCCAGCAGATATACAAGTAGAACGTTTGTAGGGAGATTTGTTTCATCTCTGTGTATCATCTGAGGCTATTCACTTCAATGATTATAGGAGAGGGTTTACAACCAATTTGAGTAACCCCCTCTTGACCAAAATACATAGTAAAAAATTATGGTATGCAGCATTTTTAAATAAAAGGGAGATTTTGGCTTGGGATCTTTATGCAGGCCTATTTTTGACACTTGTTGTTTACAAGTTAAAATAATTTCTTTTTGCTAGAAAATTTCTTAGAACCCAAAAACACTATAACATTTTTTCAGACACCCTAGAGAATAAAATGGCGGTTGTTGTAATACTTTGTCACACCGTATTTGTGCAGCGATCTTACAAACGCAATTTGTTTGGAAAAAATACACTTTTTTGAGTTAAAAAATAAGAAAACGGTGAAGTTAGCCCAATTTTTTTCTATATTGTGAAAGATAATGTTACTCTGAGTAAATTGATACCCAACATGTCATGCTTCAAAATTGCGTTTTGAGTTACAGAGGAGGTCTAGTGCTAGAATTATTGCATTCACACTAACAATCTCACATGTGTGGTTTGAACACCGCTTTCATATTTGGATATGCGGCGCTTTACATTTTTTTATTATTATTATTTATTTTACGTTTCGTTTTTTATTTTTACACTGTACTTTAAAAAACTATTTTGAATCACTTTTATTACTATTAAAAGGAATTTAAACATCTCTTGTAATAGAAATATGCAGGACAGAACCTCTTTAATGTGAGATCTGGGGTCAAAAAGACCTCAGATCTCACATTTACACTTAAAAGCCAGAGGGCAGAAGTGACGTATGACGCTGCTCTGGTCCTCCAAGGGCATAGGGTTAAGTGGGGGCTATCATGCCCTCACTCGACTTCCTGCCCAACAGGGAAGAGGATCGGATCCTCTCTGCCGCTACCAATGGATCTTGTAAGCGATGGAGATGCCCGGGATGCGGAGGTGGGTACCTCTCCCGCCGCTGACATAAGTGATCTTGTGGTGAATGTGCCACAGAGACCACTTTTATCCGAAAGCAGACCAACCACCGCTGTAAAAAATACCAGGGTTATGACAGCTATCTGCTGCTATAACAGTATTTAACATCAAAGGACCAATGTATATCGACATTGGCGGGTGGTCCAGAAATGGTTACGTCACGAATGTGCTTTTCTTCATACTTATGTATTTCTCAACTAGTGACAGATCTAGTTTGATCTATATCAGTAAATCACTGTGTAGTCTCTTAGTGGACTTATTTTTTTAAATTCTGTTTATTCGATTTTGTTAGACGGTTACAAAACAGAGCCTTTGGGCATACCCTGGCTCAGCAAATAATAGTATAAATGAGTACTAGTTATATGTTCAAGTCATCGCTACACCGTTAGATCAAGAGAACTTACACTTTAGTATAGGTGGTTGTTATCTGTTAATCAGAAGGAAAGAACGTGGTCATGGGACGTTGATATATTTGTTATACCAGCGATTCCTTGGTTGCCAAGAGCTAAGAAGTTTGTGTCTATTGGGTTTATCGTAAGACATTGTGTATTCATATGTGGAGTGAGTCTGCACCAGTGATATCGGCAATAGTTAGGGTGGAGGGTTTTTTCCAATTTCGGAGGATTGTCTTCCTTTTATAAATCCCGATTGGTCTCGGTGTATGAGGTGCGGCATTAGCTCCATCAGTCTGAGTGCGATAAGTTTGGAGTATATTTTCGTGTCTATATTGAGTAGGGATATTGGTCTAAAGTTTTGTGGAAGAGATTGTTCTTTCCCTGGCTTCGGCAAAGTGATAATAATGGCTTTTAACATTTCAGGAGGTAGAGAAGAGGAGGAGGCAGCATCATTACACACTTGTGTCAGATAAGGAGCTAGAGTGTTATTGAATTGTTTATAGTTTTTTCCAGTGAGGCCGTCTGGTCCCGGCGATTTATTGGAGGGGAGAGATGCTATGGTGTTGACTATTTCTTGGGTGGTGAAGGGAGCATTTAGTATAGCCAACTGTTCAGGGGAGATTCTGGGTAGTTTTATGTCTTGTAAAAAGGCTTCAATATCAGCTTCTGTTGGCTGTACGGTTGCTAAGTCTTCTTTTAGATTGTATAATGAGCTATAATAATGGCTGAATGCACCTGTGATTTTTTGAGGGTCTAGGAGTTTTTCTTTAGTAGCTGGATGATAAATGAAAGGAATTCTCATTTTATTATGATGTCCTTTTATTTTATTAGCCATCGCTTTCCCTGCCTTATTCACTGTTGAGTAGTGTTGTGCTTTGAATTTTTTTTGGGTCTTGTTAAACGACTCAAGTAGCAACATTCTCAGTTCTTGTCTGAGCTGTGTCAGTTGGTTTTTTAGGGATTCACTGGGACTGTTTTGGTTTAAAATTTCTCTGTCTCTAATGGCGGCTGTGAGTTTGTCTAGAAGCTGTGATCTCCTCCTCTTCTCTTTGGCACTCAATTGTATTATTATACCTCTTATGAACGCCTTATGAGCGTTCCAGAGGACAGCATTATCATTAACTGATCCTGCCTTTATTGCAAAAAATTTGTTCAATTTTTCTTGAATCTGGGTTGAGTAGAGAGGGGACTGCATGATGGAGGTGTTCACTCTCCATAGTCTCGTTGGGGGGTTAGTTGCGGGAGCTTCGATGGATAGAGTGATCGGTGCATGATCTGACCACGTTATTGTTAAGATGGCCGATTCTGTTATGTTGGGTAAAAACCACTTGTCCACCAGGAAGTAGTCTATACGTGAGTAAGAGTTATGCGGGTTGGAGAAGAATGTGTAGTCACGTTCTGTGGCGTGGTGGCATCTCCACGCGTCATACAGGTTGTTGTTTCTTATGAAGTTGCCCATCGGTGAGGGGTGTCTCGTTGAGTTGGAGGACGTGTCGAGTTGGTTGCCGGGTACAGTGTTGAAGTCCCCACACATAATAAGGTGACCATTTTTAAAGGAGTTGATCTTTTTCATGAGGTTGTTCAAAAATGTAATTTGTCTTGTGTTGGGGCATATATGTTGGCGACCGTGAATCTAGTATTTATGGTGCAGTCTATTATTAGGAATCTGCCCTCTTGGTCAGTTAAAGAGTTGTGGATTTGGAGGGAGATAGAGTCTTTAAACATAGTAATCACCTAGTTTTTCTTATGTGGGCCTGACGCCTGGAATATATGTGGGAAACCTTTGTTGGATAGTTTCGGCTCATGTCCGCTTTTGAAGTGAGATTCTTGGATGCATATGACATCACTATTGTTTTCCTTAATTGTGCGCCAAAGAGACAATCTCTTAGCTGGGTGGTTCAACCCCTTGGCGTTCAATGATAGGAAGTTTACCATGGTGTGTGAGGTTGAGTAGTAGGCAGGTAGTTGTAAATCGTACTCACAGTTTGAAGTATTGTCTGTTGTCCTTTGTTCTGGTGAATTGTAGTAGATGGGCTCCCAGGGCCCTTAGGTTCTAAGGACAAATATGTGGCGATGACAAACTACTGTGGTGCTGAAATAGAAAGTTATAATCAATAAACTGAGTAAAGTTGGTTAGAGTTATCCTGAAGGTCTACTCCGGTGTATTAGTTATTTGTTGTATAAGTGTAGAGCATAAAATGAAAGTAGCAAAGGAATACTTGAACATCAACAAAAAAGAAAGAAAAAAGAACAGAAAAAATCAGCAGCGAAAGTAACAACTGAGCTGCTGTTCAACTAGGGAAAGAGTTTGTGGATGTGTGACAGCGACATACTGGACACCGGTTCGGAATGTATGGTGATGGATAGAATATGATGTTCAACGTCTTGTTACCAGAATGGGAGAGGAATTCATGTTTTTTTGCCCATACGCAGGCAAGGAATTGATCTTTTGATTATGGTTAGGCCCACTTGGGGGATCCGGTATTATTCCCCAAATCCGAAGAAGATGAAGGCCTTGATCCAATGTGGTTATGTGGTGTTTGACCCCGTTCTTTGTGACCATTATTTTAGTGGGGAAGCCCCATTGATACGGAATTTTGTGATTGTTGAGGGCTTTTGTAATCGTGTTGAGTTGTTTTCTCAGCTGCCGAGTGTATTGAGAAAGGTCTGCATATAGCTGGATTTTGGCGTAAGGAGCAGGTAGTTGACCTAGTTGTCTCGATTTGTGCAGCAACTGGTCTTTCATGTGATAAAAGTGAACTCTCATCAATACATCTCGTGGTATTTCATCTGGGAGGTGGTGGGGTTTGGGAAGACGGTGTTTGCGTCCATGGGGATAATGTCCGGTAGTATTGTGGTGATTAATTTTCTTGCATATGCGTTGAGGTCATTGGGTAGAACGTTTTCTGGGATGCCCCTTAGTTTAATGTTATTTCTACGGGATCTATCTTCGAGATCCGCCATCTTGGCTTTCAGCCATTGTTGCTCATCGTGTGCGTTTTCAATTGCATCTACTAGGTCATTGACCGTTTCGGTCATTGCTCCCAGTTGTTGTTCTGTAGGTTGCACTCTTCTAGAGATATCGTGAATTCCTACGTTGAATTTGTTGAAAAGTGCCAAGATATCGTTATGCATAGCTGATTGTAGTGAAACTAACATGTCTTTCATGGTAGTATCTAGTACCGGTTGGCCAGAAGTAAGGAATTCTGCAATCGGGGAAAGGTGGTTGTTTTGGTCTTTGTCTGCCTCAGTACCCTGCTCCTCTGAGTCTAGACGTTGTCTAGACTTCACTGGGCTGTTACTCATGGAGGATGTTGGTGAGGAGAAGGGGTCTTGGGTAGGATCTTGATAAATAGTTAGGCCCATATCCTCAGCGACTGGAAGGTCAGTGTATGAACCTTTTCCGTGCACTAAATCATACTGGTCTGTTGGGGGTCTGCCTTTCTGGGGTTGGGAAAAAAATTCTGTAAGTTTCTTTGGCGGCCTATATTCTTTTCTTTTGCGTGTAGTCGTGGCCATTGTATGGGTTATTTATTCTTCCACTTGCTTTTTTCTCTTTTATTATTTTTCCTCCCCTTCTTTGTTCAATGTTGAGGCTATGAAGTGTTTATAAGAGAGATAGGGGTAGATGATTAAAAAGACTCTCCGAGCAGGTGTGCAGTGTGGGGGTTAAGTGTTCATCCTTCTGCTCATTGGTCAAATAGGTAGATAGGCCCGGGTGTATCTAAGGGGGTAAGAAATATTCAGTTTCTTGGGATAGAGATGACCGGAGACCTTCTATTGTAAAAAGGTGTGTTGGAGGAAATGTTCTTTGTTATGTGGCCTTTAGGTAATATGTTTCCTCGGCCTCGTGTAGTGTGAGGTACCGCTCGGGTTCGCCGGATCGTCTGGGGGGTAGTTGATGTTTTCGGGTGTTCCCGGGGTCTGGTGGTAGTGCCCCCTACTCGGGTGGATGATGGTCCCCGAGCAGGTGTGCGTTCAGGCCGAAGGTGCGGGCCACGAGGCCTCAGTCCGTGGCACCGTTGATCTGAAAGCCGGGCCTTGGGCAGAGTTTCACCACTCCAAAACGGGTTGGTGGTGGTGTAGGATGACCAGGGAGCAGAAGGGTGTGGAGGATGCCTCTTACCGATCTTCGGAACGGGTAGATGCAGGAGGATTCTCCGCTCCTGGTTCGGAGCTCCGAGAAAAGACGTCCGCTCTCCGCCGCGTCAGTCCACGCCCCCCCCCCTTAGTGGACTTATTTTAATAACACTAGTTTTCTAGCTGTCTCTGGCCTTTCTGAGTCACTGTCCCAGAACAAGAATGCAGATTAGAAGAACGGAGTGAAGTCAAAACTCCCATCTGTATATACAAATAGTATTTTCAAAAGAAGAGATCAACAATGGTGTCCTCCATATACTGTACCCTCAATAAAGGTCTACTTTTAATTGAGATTGTTTTAAATTTAATCCTACAGGCTTTCAAACCAAAACAATGTTTGTTTAAATGCGTAGGAGTTATTTTAAGTGTTAGATTATCTCTAAATGGTTACTGTAGCATCAGCACCTGCAAAAATGCCAATTTGTGCTCATTTGGATCCCATGTACAGGCCGGGAAGAGCACAGTGGAGTGAGTATGATTGTTTGCAGGAAGCCTATATATACTTAGCCATTTGGATCTGTTATTAGCTGAACACATACAGTATGCATGTTTAAGTAAACAACTGTGTGAAGTTAATTCGTGTGACATCTTTTAAATGCAATTATCACAAACTAATGTACCTAACAGAAGATTTGTAGAGCCTGGGCCTACAGATAACTGCCATAGTCCCTGCATATCTTGGAAATAGGAGACATAAATATTGAATTGCAACCTCTTCAGAGAATGTCAGGCCCTAGTCCATCCCCTCTCCCTTCATGTATCTGATTGTTGTTTTATCAGAATTAAGGATGTGCTTGAGGCTAATGGGTACTGTAGCAGTTATCTGAAAAAAAATGTGCAGGCACCAGTAGGTGTCTGATATACATTTGTGCAGTCATATCCAAATGTTATTTTTTAGAATTGCATAATGATGAATACATAATCCAAATACATACGTTGATTATATATGCACTACACACGATATATAACATTTATCAGCTGGTTAGCTCTGACAATCAATCTGCTGCAGCACAAGAAACTCTCTTGGCCTCTCTCAAACTTTGCTCAAATTTGGGTGCCTCTCTGTTCAGGCTTCTCACAGACACTAGCACGAACGTTCTCAACAACTTAACAATCACATCAATAACATCAGACACTGGTCTGGTTCAAATGACTTTCCTTCAGGACAGACAGGCCTGGACACAACACACTCTGTGTATCCTACTTTTGCACACTTTTAGCCCCACACATGACATTGCCTTAGCAGCAGGTGCTGACACAGCAACCCTGGCCTGGACACAGCAGCCCTGCCCTAGGCACTTTCCCACACACAGGGTTTCCAGGTACATCGCTGCTTTAGCAGCACTTCTTCAATTCAGTCTCCTTTGTTCAGCTTAGCTCTGTGCTGGCTGTGCATTTTAAGTGTCCAGTGAATATTCTCAGTCACGTGATGTGTGAATGTTCTCCAGCAGGGTGTGCTAGATATATTACTGCACATTATAGATATTTAATACTTGGCCATTCAGCAGGCCTGGGGAGCTTGCTGTGCATGCTGGGAGAGCTAATAAGTATCTGAGTCACTTCCTGCACTTTCTCTTTCCCTCCAGGGACTTTCCCTGAGAGGATGTCTGTGTGATCCACTTATCTAGGCCTCAGGCCTTAGGGCCTAGAGGTATGAAGTGTTGAGGGATCTCTTGTCATGGTAGGTGTCCCTAAGATGCTGGCTGAACTGAAGTGCTACTAGCCATTGGGGAAGCAAAGCTTCAGTTGTCCTAACATAGGGATAGTGAGTGACTGAGTGACCGACCGACCTGGGAAGCACCACATGAACCTTCCCACTGCTGTCTTGCCTTGTATCCTAAGACTGAGAATACACAGGAACCTTTTGATAAGGAGCCACATTTATGATATGTATGCCATCCAGCAGTGTTCTTCCCACTGTTCATGCATGTGTATTAGTAAAACATCTAAAATGTATTCAAAGTGACTGGCTCCCTTAATTATTCCACCACCACCATGGAAAAAGGACTTTCACCCTGAGAAGGAATGTGCCTGAGACATTTATCACCAAGTAAGTGGGTCTGGGACATTCACGTGTACCTATTGGGCATCAGTAGAGCCAAATGTGCCAGGACTGGTTACCGATAGTGTTACAAATGCTTATTTTATTTATGTATTATTTTAATAGCCTTGTAGCTGCAATCTCCCTCTTTCATTTTCCTTGCCTAGGCAAGGGAGAAGCAAATATCTTTTTTTGGGAAGACCCCTGGAATATTCACATCATATATCCTAGGAAGTAAATGATCAAAATGCAGAGAATTTGTAAGGTATCACAATGTCATGACTGGGAGAAAGAGAGTCCCTGATTTTGGCCATCTGGGAGGATCCAGAAGAGACAGCTAGCTCCTGTTTGAACAAAAAACATGGCTAAGTGGAAGGAGACCAGCACTATGAGACCTAAAGTTGTTAAGGGGACAAAGCTGAATTTAAGGTCATTGTGACCAGTTTGACTTGTTTATTCTTTATAAAATAGGGGGACATTTATCATAACATTTTCAGATTATTATTTTTTTTTTTACAGGGGGTGTAAGGTCTGCTTTAGTTAGGCTCATTCTCTGAGCTGATTTAATCTCCAAATGTACTGCTCTTAATCTGTATATAACCAAAGGCCATATAGATTTGCAAGAGAGAAACACGAGGCATAGCACACTGGATAGTGCAGATAAAAACAGCTGTTAACACCTTTTAAAAAATTAAAACGCCAAAATTCTACTTAAAGTAAAGCGGCTTGATAATGGTATATTACTAGAAGAAAACCCTACAATTGAACATTGGGTCATACCAGCAGTTGTTGAAAGTAGCTTAGCTAGGTAGACAGCAGGAGCATTGTCAACATGGATGTAAACTCTAAAGTGGATATGGCAATAAACTTAGAGCAAGGAACTACAAAATGTCCCCAAAAGCTGTAGAAGAGGGGGGAACAGAGCTGCATCCATCACCATTGGATATACTAACTAAACCATAATGCAGGTACATGGTACCCCTTATTATGCATTTAAAAAAATGGAAATGGTAAATAAAAACACCCACGCCATTGAAAAAATCCTTTATTAAAGAAATTCCCCTAATGAACATCCAATGTCAATCACATCATCATCATTATTATTATTATTATTATTATACAGTATTTATATAGCACCAACAGTTTATGCAGCACTTTACAATATAAATATAGCGTATCTTGATTTTAGCAAGGCATTTGACAGTTCCACATAATGATCTAATACAAGAGTTGTACAAGCTAGGACTTAACCCTTGGTTGGTTCAGTGGATATGCAGTTGGCTAAAGGATAGATCCCAGATTGTGGTTGTAGATGGGGTTCACTCAGAACAGAGACCAGTCACTAGTGGGGTACCACAAGGCTCTGCACTGGGTCATGTTCTATTTAACCTTTATGTAAGTGATCTAACTAAAGGTTTGTTGGGCAAGGTATGTCTATTTGCTGATGATTTAAAGGTGTGTAATAGGGTTGATATCCCTGGAGGTGTCTGTAACATGGAACGTGATTTAGCATTGCTGGAAGATTGGTCAAAGCAGTGGAGACTGCAGTTAAATATTTCTAAATGTAATATAATGCATCTAGGGAAAAATAATCCCCTTAGAGAGTACAACATTGGGGGTACAGTGTTAGCCAGCACTACAGAAGAAATAGATTTAGGGGGTGCTTATTTCAGATGATTGCAAAATGAGCAAACAGTGTAACCAGGCAGTGGGAAAAGCAAATAGAATTCTGGGATGTATCAGTAGAGGGATCACCAGCAGGAGGAAGGAGGTTCTGATTCCTCTATATAGATCTTTAGTGAGACCTCACTTAGAATACTGTGCCCAGTTCTGGAGGCCTCACTGCAAAAATATATTGATAAGATAGAACAAGTTCAGAGATGGGTAACCAAAATGGTGAAAGGTCTGGGGGATAAAACATATCAAGAGCGACTTCAGGAACTTAATATGTACAGTCTGGAGGAAAGAAGGGAGAGGGGAGACGTGATTGAAACCTTTAAATACATCAAGGGGGTGAATAAGGTTCAGGAGGGCAGTCTTTTCAATATGAAACCAAAATCAAGAACATGGGGACATGACCTTAAGCTAACTGGAGGGAAGTTCAAAACGAATCTTAGAAAGTATTATTTTACTGAAAGGGTGGTTGATGATTGGAATAAACTACCAACAGAGGTTGTTGACAGTCAACAGTAAATGGCTTCAAACATGCTTGGGATAAACATGAATCTATAGACAACAAGGTAAATGTGAAAACGAAGAACAAAAAAAAACAAAAGATAAATAAACAAAGGGCAGACTTGATGGACTACCCAGTATTTTTCTGCTGTCACTTTTTTATGTTTCTATTTTTCTATAAAAGGGGGACAGTACAGGTACAATACAATAGAATACAAGAGGATTAAGAGGGCCCTGCTCAGGCAAGTTTACAATCCAATGGGGGGGGGGGGGCAGGTGGTACAAAAGGTTGTAACTAGAGTTGAGCGGACACCTGGATGTTCGGGTTCAGCCGAACTTCACGAAAAAGTTCGAGTTTGGCCCCGAACTTGACCCTGTACCCCATTGAAGTCAACAGTGACCCGAACTTTTGGGCATTAAAATGGCTCTAAAAAAGTCCTGAAAAGGGCTAGAGGGCTGCAAAAGGAAGCAACATGGGGGTAAGAGTAGGACAAGTGCCCTGCAAACAAATGTGGATAGGGAATTAACTTAAAATCACATAAAAAAATAAAAAATGGAGTAGGAGGTTGAGGAGGCGGTGTAGGTGGAAGTGGCAGTGGAGGAGGTAGCCAACACTGTTTTTTGGGTGGGAGACAATGTGAAGGAACTGGAGGCATTGTCAGCTACCCAATCTACTATTGCCTGTACTTGTTCTGGCCTCACCATTCGTTGAGCGGCATTCGGACCATATAACGTTGAAGGTTCTGTCGGCTACTCGGACCTGAGGAACGTGTTTCACTTGTGCATGTAGCTGGCACAGATCGACCACGTCCTCTCCTTGCAATAGGAGCTTCAACAACACCACCAACACCAGCAGCACCACCACCACGCAATGCAGACACACTTTTTAATTTTGTGCAAGAAATGCACAACAAGGTGCAAATGTACTACGTAGCACTATTTATTATTCTTTTTTTTTAAACCAGTAATGTAGACATACTTATTAATTTTGTGCAAGAAATGCACAGCAAGGTGCAAATGTACTATTTAGCACTATTTTTTTTTTAAACCAGCAATGTCAACACACTTTTTAATTTTGTGCAAGAAATGCACAGCAAGGTGAAAATGTACTATGTAGCACTATTTTTTTTAAACCAGCAATGTCGACACACTTTTTAATTTTGTGCAAGAAATGCACAGCAAGGTGCAAATGTACTATGTAGCAATATATATATATATATATATATATATTAAACTAGCAATGTCAACGCACTGTTTAATTTTGTGCAAGAAATGCACAGCAAGGTGCAAATGTACTATGTAGCACTATTTTTTCTTTTTTTTATGTTCAATATTTTTATTGAGTTTAGCATATAGAATACATACGCTGGAAAAATATTGTCAATCAAATACAGATGCCGTAATGCAGAGAGACATTCGAGTAATACAATTGACTTCCTGTTAAGTATAGACATAAATGAGGCCCAACTCTTGAACAGGGCTCTTCACGTCCTCCGCCCCAGACACCCCAAAGGGATCACACTGTGTCTAGTGCAGAGGACGCACCGAGCCTCCAAATACAGTAAACAATTCTAAACAGATTACCAGTGTTGCAATTGCATCAGGATACACATATAACTAAATCTGCTCTCTCAGCATCAAATATATGAGAAAGAAGATAAGAGAAAGAAGGAAGGTTAGTGTTGTACAAAAAGGGGGAGAAAAGTATAGTGAACAGTAGGTGGGCGGAAGGGGGGGAGGGAGGTGTAGGGAATTGCACTCAAACTGGGATATTTC
>BLSH010206778.1:1076983-1094956 GCA_018402905.1 Glandirana rugosa
CACGTAAAGAACGTGTTTTAATTTTTCACGCACATGTAACGACCAAATTTTTTTTTATAAACTTTATGATGTAAACGCCGGTCGCCACGTAAAGAACGTGTTTTTATTTTTCACGCAGATGTAATGACCAAATTTTTTATATATATAAGATTTATGATGTAAACGTCGGTCGCTACGTAAAGAACGTGTTTTTATTTTTCACACAGATGTAACGACAAAACTTTTTTATCTTATTATTTATCACGATGTATCATGTAAACGTGGAACGACACGTAAAGAACGTGTTTTAATTTTTCACACAGTTGTAACGACCAAATTTTTTTTCTTTTTTATCCCCCCGCACCAAACGTTCGTGACGTCTACCGTCGTCTAGAGATCTCGAGGACGACTTGGCTATTTTTCGATTATGATTCGGGTCTTGTAGCTGGGTAATCCTCCACGTTCAGCAGGAGCTCTAGAGATCTGCTGCCATCTGCAGTGCTTGCAAACCACGCCCCCCTATTTTTTCTTTTTTTTAAACCAGCAATGTTGACACACTTTTTAATTTTGTGCAAGAAATGCACAGCAAGGTGCAAATGTACTATGTAGCACTATTTATTATTCTATTTTTTCAAAACAGCAATGTAGACACACTTTTTATTTTTGTGCAAGAAATGCATCGCTGGCTGCAAATGTAGTATTTAGAATATATATATTTTTTAAACCAGTAATGTAGACGCACTTTTTATTTTTGTGCAAGAAATGCACCGCTGGCCGCAAATGTAGTATTTCAAATATTTTTTTTTAAACCAGCAATGTACACGCACTTTTTAATTTTGTGCAAGAAATGCACTGCAACGTGCAAATGTACTATGTAGCACTATTTATTATTATTTTTTTTAAACCAGCAATGTATACACACTTTTTAATTTTGTGCAAGAAATGCACAGCAAGGTGCAAATGTACTATGTAGCACTATTTTTTATTTTTTTAAACCAGCAATGTCAACGCACTTTTTAATTTTGTGCAATAAATGCAGAGCAAGGTGCAAATGTACTATGTAGCAATATTTTTTTTTTTTTTTTTAAACCAGCAATGTTGACGCACTCTTTAATTTTGTGCAAGAAATGCACCACTGGCCGCAAATGTAGTATTTAGAATTTTTTTTTTTTAAACCAGCAATGTAGACGCCCTTTTTATTTTTGTGCAAGAAATGCACCACTGGCCACAAATGGCACTATTTAGAATATTTTTTTTAAACCAGCAATGTAGACGCACTTTTTATTTTTGTGCAAGAAAGGCACCGCTGGCAGCAAATGTACTATTTAGAATATATATTTTTTTAAACCAGCAATGTAGACGCACTTTTTATTTTTGTGCAAGAGATGCACCGCTGGCCGCAAATGTAGTATTTAGAATATTTTTTTTTTAAATCAGCAATGTAGACGCACTTTTAATATTGTGCAAGAAATGCACAGCAAGGTGAAAATGTACTATGTAGCACTATTTTTTTTTTTTAAACCAGCAATGTAGACGCACTTTTTAATTTTGTGCAAGAAATGCACCACTGGCCGCAAATGTAGTATTTCAAATATATATTTTTTTAAACCAGTAATGCAGATGCACTTTTTTTTTGTGCAACAAATGCACCGCTGGCCGCAAATGTAGTATTTATAATATTTTTTTTTAAAAACAGCAGTGTAGACACACTTTTTATTTTTGTGCAAGAAATGCACCTCTGGCCACAAATGTAGTATTTAGAAAAATGTTGTTTTATTTAAACCAGCAATGTAGACGCACTTTTTAATTGTGTGCAAGAAATGCCCCGCTGGCTGCAAATGTAATATTTTGCACAAAAAAAAAATTAATTTGTCTAACTGCAATGTAAAATCAGTATTTAAATATGCCAAAATATTGCCAACTGAACTAACAGAACACGAATAAAGTAGTGTCCTTAACACACAAGCACTTGCAAAAATTGCTGCAAACTCCCACCTAACTAACAGAAAAAATACTTAGGTTTTATATGAGGCACTTTGCTTAACAAGCAAAATGTACTCTAGCAAACAAAAATCTCCTCTAGCACCCACCCACCAATAAATCACTGTTTTTAACAGATTTTCTAAAGCTAATCTGTCCCCCACAGCAGCAGCAGCAGCAGCATCCTCTCCCTACACTAGTATGAGATGATGTGACATGCAGCACTACGTGACTCCAGCTTATATATAGGCTTGGTCACATGATGCACTGGCCAATCACAGCCATGCCATTAATAGGCATGGCTGTGATGGCTTCTAAGGGCAAACGAGTGAAACACTTGTTGATTGGCTGCCCTGCAGCTATTCAACAGGTGCAGAAAAATACCCGAACCCCAAACCCAGACTTTTTCTCAAATGTCTGGGTTCGGGTTTGGGACACGGACACGCTAAAGTCCGGTACAGTTTGGGTTCACTCAATTCTAGATGTAACTGTGGAGAGTTAGCTGATGGAAGTGATAAAAAATTAGTTAGAGATGTGATAGGCTTCCCTGAAGAGCTGCATTTTCAGGGAGCACCTGAAGGCAGCTAGAGTAGGAGATAGCCGAACAGGTTGAGGTAGAGAGTTCCAGAGGATGGGGGAGGCTCTGGAGAAATCCTGGAGACAAGCATGGGAGGAGGAGGTGACAAGGGAGCTCGGGGCAGAGTTGTGGATGGCTTTGTATGTTGTGGTTAGTATTTTCAATTGAATTCGCTGGGCGATCGGGAGCCAATGTAGGGATTGGTGGAGATGAGTGGCAGACACTGAGCGTTTGGTAAGGTGGATGAGTCTGGCAGCAGCATTCATGATAGACTGAAGAGGGAATAGCCTATGGAGAGGTAGGCCAATGAGAAGAGAGTTGCAATAGTCAAGGCGAGAGATAACAAGGGAGTGAATGAGGAGCTTGGTGGTTTCTTTTGTTAAAAAGGGGTGTATTTTAGACATGTTGTGGAAGTGAGGAGTAGACAGATAGATTTGGCTGTCATCGGCATATAGATGGTATTGGAAGCCGTGGGCGGTTGTCAAGTGACCAAGGGAGGAGGTGTAGATAGAGAAGAGAAGGGATCCAAGAACAGAGCCTTGGGGTACCCCTACAGAAAGGGGCAGTGGAGGGGAGGAGACAGAGTTGTAGGTAACACACTGAAGGATAGGTCGGAGGAGAACCAGGATAGAGCAGAGTCTTGGAGACCAAGGGAACAGAGTTTGAGAAGGAGCGGGTGGTCAACAGTATTAAAGGCTGCAGAGAAGTTAAGGTGCAAGAGTAGTAGTAGTGGCCATTGGTTTTGGCAGTTAGTAAATTGTTGGCGAGTTTTAGTAAGGCAGTTTTTGTGGAGTGCTGCGAGCGAAAGACAGACTGCAGGGGGTCAAGAAGGCTTCACTGAGGTAGGAGCTAAGATGGTTGCAGACTAAGCGTTCTAGAAGCTTAGAGGTGAATGGGAGCAATGATATGGGTCTTAAGTTGTTCAGGTTCGTGGGGTCCAGTGAGGGCTTTTTAAGTATGAGAGTGATCTGGGCATGTTTTAGAGGGGAGGGGAAGGTTCCACTAGAGAGGGAGAGATTGAAGTTGTGAGTGTGGGAGCATAGGATAGAATAAGAGGGCGACCGTAGTAGTTGTGAGGGAACAGGATCCAGGGGACAATTGGTTAGGTGGGCATCTGAGAAAAGTTTTGTAACTTCTTCAGTAGTAACCAGTTCAAAAGAGGACAGTGTTGACTGTGCTGTTAAGCAAGGTATGTTGCGTGGTGAAGATGTAAGCACAGTGGCAGTGTCCTCAAGTATTGCATCAATCTTGTCTTTGAAGTGCTTGGCAATCTCTTGGGCAGTGAGTGAGTTAGTGGGTAAAGAGGTGGGGGGACGAAGCAGGGAGTTAAAGGTTGAGAAGAGCCGATGGGGACTGGATTACAAGGTATTAATAAGAGAGACCACGTAGGCTTGTTTGGCAGCATGGAGGCAGGAATTGTATCTTAGGAGGACAGATTTATATAGGGGGAAGTCCTGCAGGCATTTGGTTTTACGCCACAGACTTTCAAGAGCAGGGCAATGTCTCTTGAGATTTCTAGTGTTGTCAGTTTTCCAGGGTTGTAATGGTTGGGGCCTGATTTTGCGTGTAGTTAGAGAAGTAAGTGCGTCCAGTGATGATGAGAGTGAACTATTGTAGACAGAGGTGGCCTGATCAGGACAAGACAGGGGAGAGATTATGTCATATAGGTGGTCAGTAGCAGAGTAGAGAAGAGAAGGATTAAAGTGGCGAAGATACTACAAGTAATTGTTTGCTGCTTGGAGGGATGGGTGGTTGAAGGCAAGGATACAGTGAAACTGATGAGGTTGTGATCAGAGAGAGGAAAGGGGGTGTTGGTGAGATTGCCAGGAGTGCAAAGATGGGAGAATACAAGGTCAAGGGTGTTACCATTAGAGTGAGTGGAAGTGTGTGTCCATTGCGTTAGGTCAAAAGATGAGGTTAAGTTGAGATGTTGAGCTGCAGCTGCGCTGTTAACATTAATGGGGATGTTGAAGTCACCAAGAATGACAGTGGGCATTTCAGAGGAGAGAAAGTAGAGTACTCAGGTAGTGAAGTCATCAAAAAAGCGCAATACTAGTCCAGGAGGCCAATAAATTGCTGCAATCCTCAGAGAAATGGAAGAAAACAGACAAATACAGTGCATCTTGAAAGAAGAGAGTGATAGAGAGGGAGGGATAGGAAGGACTTGGAAGTTATGGTGAGTATGTTAAAGCCATGAGAGATGAAAAGCATGTACATATGTCAATTTTGTTACAGATGGAGCGGGCATTCCAAAGGGCGCATGAGATTAAGGGGCTGGTTTTAGGAAGCAGGGGGATAGAAATTAGGCTAAGTGCATTGCGTCTGTTTCCAGATGGGAGGAGTCGGATATGTGGTTTGCATTTAGAAAATGGAGGACTAGGATTTAGAGAAATGTCCCTGAGACTAGGAAAAGGAGAGTGAGGAAGGTAAGATGGGAGTGGGGTGTGTATGAGCACACATGTCTAACTGCCCTGGTACTTAGGTCAGCATGTGGGTTCAAGAATTACAGGAGAGGTGCAGTAGTAGGGAGAGGATTGGAGTGAGGGTGATATGTGTATGTTGTGGGGTGTAGAGGAGGGGTAGAGTAGGGATAATTTGAGGATAGAAGACATCAATGTGAGAAGGAAGAGTAGAAGGAGCATGTTAGTGGATAGAGTGGGAATCTAACTTCAAATAAGTTCAATGTCCTATTATGGTTTGCTTGCCGTCTTTCCGAAGTGGAGCAGAGTTCTTGTTGCAACTTCATCCAGCTTTAGTTATCCTGCTTTCGTTAAACTGCAACGGTGAAACTGCGCACCACTCGTGACAGAGCCACTCAGGAAAGAGCAATGATGTCTGCGCCATGCCCCTGTCTGCGGTTCCCCATAGGCTGCTTTAAATTTATAGGGACCTTGAGAAGGCATGCATTTCTCAATTGAGCATTATAGGGTCTGATTTGAGACACATGAATATGGGAGGGGATATGGACAATATCAGACCAGACACAGGCTTGCGTCGTAAATGTTAATTGAGTTTCTTGATCACTCAAGCCAAATGGAGCTGAGAGTTAATCAACAGTTATATTGCTAATGCAGTGAGTTTGTTATAGAGCTAGCATTAAATATATAAAAGTTTAGAGATATGGTAGCAGAGGATATTACCAAAAGTTAAACAGCAATGTCAGATGGTCAAACAGAGTAGGGTGTGCATATGGATGATAGTGGGGAGACATTTACCTGTAAAAAAGCAGAGAAGACATGATCAGAATTGATAACTGCAATGGTGAAACTGCACACCACTCATGACAGAGCCACTCAGGAAAGAGCCATGATGTCTGCACCATGCCCCTGTATATCCAATCATGATGAGCGATGCTCGACAATGTTGACCCCACCGACATGATGACCCACTGTGCCCAAGGATCTTCGCCCTTTCTTTGCAAACAGGAGCAAGTGGGGATCTGTAATTTAGAGGTGGTAGTTGTACCACTGCTAAACAACATTTCCCTTGGTTTGCTGATGAACAGTAGCCCACTGAATCTGTCATTTAGCAGCAGTGCTGCTACCATCGCTAAATGATTCTTAGCTACTGTAAACAAAATGTGATATGGAGAGCTTTCTTCAGTAAAATAAAGACGAACAGTCCATAGTCCCTTTTATAAGAAAGACCACATGAAATGGCTCACTGCCAGAATCTTAATCCCACATTGGGGTTTGTGGTTCCCATTTGTTTTGGGGTGCAAGGCAAGCCACAGGAGCTCAGCAAACAGAAGTCTCAGTTTCCAGGTAGTTCACACAATCTTACAGTTGTGAACCATTCAACACTACCTTACAGACCCATACTGATTCCCTCTTGCTGCTTGTCAGGACTCCCTTGAGATGGCTTAACCCCTTCAGAGTCAAAGTCCCTGTAAGTAGGATTTGGAGGTATCTCCTCCAAGGTTTTTCTGAACCTCTGAATTCCTTGTCCCAAATGAGTACTTACGAACCTAAGAGTACTAGAAATCATTCCTCTCCTCTATAAGTGGACTATCCTGGAACCCCTCCCCCTGCATTGACAAGACCCCCCCCCGAATACTAAAGAATACATACACCATCATCCTCCTTAAATGGACCACAAGTCAAATAACGGGGAAACATACCTGCTGTTCAGGGCACATATCCGTTGCCCTGCACAAGTAGTACGTCTCAAAGTTACAGGCAGCTTTAAGGCATCCCCCAAGCATGTAAATTAATGTGGACCTTAATTGCATCTAAAAGGCCCTGAACCTGCTGAATAGATTTTTTTAAATTTTCTTTACATGGTTACATGTTCCTCATTGCAGTGCCTAGCTCACCCTACCCTTGTTTAACAAAAATCTTGCAGTTTGTCCTTAGAAAAGGTTAGAAAGTAAAATATAAAGATTCTGCTCCCCCAGACTTTAATGGAGTATGGCACTTTGTTTGAGTTCGGTGGATTTTTTTTCTAGGTTTACCAAGTCTACTTAGACATCATTTTTACCCAGTTTTCTCATCACTACTGGTGATATGCTCTGATCAAGCCACTTTATTGTAAGTGTCATCTTACTATTTTATTTATTAAAATGTGTTTTTATTTGCACCATCCAGTGCACTCCTTCTGTCTCTCCTCCTTGGAGCTATCGGTTTTCTACTTGTTTTCCTTCCTCCTCTGTGCTACTTGTTCTGAGCTATCAGACACCTTTTCATTACCAAGACTGTCTCTCTCACTATCACATACAACATTTTCACATTTTCTTTTACCCTATGGTATCTATAAATGATTACAATATTTGGAGATATGGCCATAAAATAATTGCCATTTGTATGGGCCACTGCCAACTATTTAGCTATGATGCCTCACAGTTATTCTCCCATATATTGTTTGGATGAGATGAAAGGTACAGTTAATGAAGTCTTACCAGTTCTATTGCCAGCTTCATGGGTAGTCATCAGCACTTGCTTGCCTCACCATAGATGAACAAATGTTATAGAACAGGTTGCCCACTCCCGAGAAGGATAAATGCTGTGATTTGTAAAATAAGCTAAGAACTTTGCAATGTTACAGAACTTTAAATTCCTAAAGCATACATTATGTCATTTCCTGTTAAAGGTTCTATTAAATGTACATTTTTTACTTATATAGTAGCATTGAATGAATCTCCTAGCTCGGGGATATGCAATTAGCGGACCTCCAGATGTTGCAAAACTACAAGTCCCATCATGCCTCTGCCTTTGGGTGTCATGCTTGTGGCTGTCAGAGTCTTGCTATGCCTCATGGGATTTGTAGTTCTGCAACAGCTGGAGGTACGCTAATTGCATATCCTTGTCCTAGCTGATAGCTCAAGTAGTCCAATCTCAACATATTTAGGCGAGAGGCAGCAATATATCAGGAAAGGAAAACCACTGCCACTTACCACCAATAAAAGGGGGGAGGTTAGTTATCACTGCCACTGACCACTTATGAAAAGGGGAGTTAAATATTATTGCCACTGAGCGTCAATAAAAGGGGGTTGTGGGGGATTAACTATCACTGCCGCTCAACATCAATGAAAGGGGGGTTCCTTTTTGTCACTGGCAATCTATGAAAGAGGGGGTTAAATATTGCTTCCACTGACCAGCTATGAAAGGGGATTATTAACATTGCCATTGACCACTAATAAAAGGAGGGATTTAATATTCCTCCCCCTGACTACCAATGCAACTTTTATTTATTGTACACCAATGGGAAGGGTGTTACTATTACTGCCACTGACATAAGTGATAGAGATTATTTTCTCTTCAGTGCACCCCCTGCCCTATTTTGTCTAACATATAGCAAACCAAAGATTGACAATTGCCTAGCTACAAACTATGCACCATAAATTGACACCCACTATATTGACAACTGCTTTTGGCCCCAACCACCCAGCCACCCACACTCAGTAGGAGTCCTTTTTCTTCCCGTTCCCTTAAAGGTGTCCATCCTAATTATTTTCAAATGTTTGCAACTGTAATAGATGCTTTTTTTGGAACTTATAATAAATTATTTGAACCCTAATAGCTGCCCCATTCACAAACTCTTTTTTTGCATTAAAGGTCTTTTTCAATACTTAAAGGGGTTGTAAAGGCAGAAGGTTTTTTATCCTAATGCATTCTACGCATTAAAATGGATGTAAACCCACCACTCACCCAGTATAAACTAATTGCACAGTATTAATATACTGTACATATACATGCTAGCCTCCTGCATGTATCCCTACCTTGCAAATGTCACCCCTTCAGCCGTAGCAGCCCTACAAAACTCTTGAATCAGTGGGTGGGTTTCTTTGCTGCAGCTCGGTGGGTGGAGTCGTGATGTCACAAGACTCCCCACCCACCTCTACACTCTCCTAATCCTGAGTTTTGAGAAACTCCCTGTCAAAACTCAGGAAAGTCACCACATGACTTCAGCATGCCCAATCATGCTGAGGTGTAGAGCAGCCAATCCTGGGAGAGCTGAAGAAGAAAGGAGGGGGATGTGAAGCTTTGTCTGCTCGTGCATGAGATAAGGAAATTAGCTGTCACTCACAGCACAGGGAAGAAACCATCTCCTATTTATCTGTGGGTCATTTCTTTTCTTAATGAAAAAAGATAAGAGAATTGCTCAGAGCTGGATTAACTCTTTGTGGCAAGATTGGGCACAGATGACATGACATCCTTTACTCTACCAGGCAGAAGTGTTAATTACATTTTTTTTTAGGGTTTCCATCCACTCTAAGGGCACTTTCACACTGAGGCAGTGGGGCGTTGGTGGTAAATCCCTGCTAGTTTCAGCGGGTATTTACTATTGTTATAGCGGCACTACAGCGGCGGTGGCGCTTTTAACCCCCCACAATGGGTTAAAACAGGGTTAAAAGTGTCTTTTGTAATGTCCTGCAAGCACACTGCCCCAGTGTGAAAGTACCCAGGCTTTCACATTGGGGTGGATGGGGAGGGATTCTTGAGGCGCTTTACAGGTGCTATTGTTAGCTAAATAGCGCCTGTAAAGTGTCTCAGTGTGAAAGGGGTCTAAGATAAAAAATCCTTTGTGTGTAGCAGCCCCCCAGCACCCCTAATTACTTACCTGAGCCCTTTCTCTCTCCAGCGATGTCCATGAATGTCTAAGGTATCTGGGACACTCCTCCTGATTAGCTGAGACACAGCAGTGGCACCATTGGCTCCTGTGACTGTCAATCAAAGTGAGTCAGCCAATCAGGGGAGAGAGGGGATGGGGCCTGGTCAGGGCTCCGTATCTGAATGGATACATGGATCTCTGACTCGATTTGTGTGCCCCCATAGAAAACTGCTGGCTGTGGGGGCACTTGATAGGAGGGAGGGGCCAGGAGCAGCAAAGAGGGACCCAAGAAGAGGAAGAACTGGGTTGCTCTGTGCAAAACCAACTGTTAATAACATGTTTGTTTTTTTCTTTTTTTTTTTAAACCAGACATCATAACCACTTTTAGTTACCAGGAATACTGATACAACAGTGAGTTTATCCTTGGTTATAACATATGAGAGTGCTATAAAAATGTTTTTTTTTTTTAGAAATGCTTATACTGAATTGTATGAAAGTAGCATACAGAGAGGTTTACAATGCTAATCCCTGGAGTCCCAGAAAATGAAACATATGTGACACCTGACAATTTGGTTCACATATTTTAGAGCACATATACAATGTGTGTGTGTGTCTTTATGTACCTTTGCCAACATACTATATTCAGCAGTGAAAGAAAACAGATTTGTGGCAACATGAAAAGCAGCCCTATGCTAGCCATATTATCTGTCCATGTATTTTTCTATATAAATAAATTAAGAGAGGGAAAGGAAATGTCAATGTGTAAGGCCTATGAAAAATGCTATACTCCTTTTAGCTTGAATTCACAATGCTGTGGAAAAGAAAAACAAAGAGAATAGTTGAAGTTATGCTTGCACTTTTAGCTGAAGAGATTATTACTAGTCTTAACTAGTTCCACACTGCCTAGGCATATTTACGGCGGCAGTGTGGACGCTGGCTGCGAATCGCTGTAAAAAGGCGGCAATCTGCGAATGGCCACTAGGGGACGCACGCCCGCCGCACTCCTGAGGAGTGTGCCCGCAGCTTGGGCAGACCCGATGTCCGCCGGCGAGCCGCGATGAGTGGCCACGGGCAAAGAACGGGGAACCGCCAATGTAAACACGGCGGTTCCCCATTCTGACAGTGTGGGCATGGGAGATCTACTGATCCCTGTCACTGGGATCAGTTAGATCTCTCATGCCCATGGTAGCCCAACCCCCCCCAAAGAACACACCACAGTTAACTCCTAGATCTCCCCCTGCAGGTTAACCACTTCACTGCCAATGACATTTATACAGTAAGCAGTGGACATTTAAATTTCTGATCTCTGAATAAATGTCATTGGTCCCAAAAAAGTGTCAAAAATGTCCGACATGTCTATATTTTTTTTGGATTTGAATTTTAGCAAAAAGTAAGAAATTTGTTTTTTTTTGCAAAATGGTCGCTTTTCTTTTGTTTATAGCGGCGATCAGAAATGATGCAGAGGCAATCAAATACCACCAAAAGAAAGCTCTATTTGTGGGAAAAAAAGGAAGCAAATTTTGTTTGGGTACAACATTGCATGACCGCGCAATTGTCAGTTAAAACGATGCAGTGCCGAATCACAAAAAGTGCTCTGGTCCTAAAGTGTCAAATTCTTCCGGAGGTGAAGTGGTTAAAAGAGCTCCATTTCAGTTACAACAGTTAGTCTTTCAGCTGAAAGATAGAGCAGAGAATCATACTCTGTAGTGCATTCCCATTCACTTTTCTGATCACGTAGGTCAAATCTCTAGGAAATATGGATTTAAAGAAACATCCCAGTCAAACATGAACATTTTAAATTTAAACTGACACAGGGATAGAGCCTGCCTGCTGAGTGACTCTAATTTAAATTTTAGTGTTCAAATTCTTCACCTGGCTTCTCATCTGCATCATTACTTCACAGTGGCAATGCGGTAGAGATACATATCTTTCAGCACAGAACAATCAGCACATGTACAGGGATTCAGTGCAGCTGCTCCTGGTGCAGGATTAAGTGAACATAAAGAACATGAGATTAGTTTAGTGCTTGAGTTTAGTATAGAGGTCATGTGAGTTTGCGTTAGAGACATGTATTTGAGGAGCTTAGCTTTAGGCCTCATACACACGGATGTTTTTTGACGTTGGAGTTTTCTGGCGTTTTTTGCAGCTCTCCATGTTAGTCAATGGCCCCATAAAAATGCTGACGTTTTTGAGCTGTAGATGGCATCAGCGAGCTGAAACTAGAACCCATGGCCAGCGCGTTCTGAGGCTGTAACGTTTTGGCATTTTTTGACGCCGACGCCGCAAAACGCCAACTAACGCCAACAAACGCCAACTAATATTGTACCGGCGTTAACCGGCATTTTTGACGCCAACGTTTTTAGTTTGAAAAATAGCAGAGGGATGATTTTTTTGGAAAAACGCCTATTGACGCCGACGCTCACTTACGCTCACTAACACCGATGCATAACACAGAAAAACGCCATTTTTTTGTCCTTGACGTCGGGCCCGACGTTTTTGTTTATTTTTAAAGAAACGTCCATGTGTATGAGGCCTTAGGGTTAGGTTAGAATTTTAATGGTTGTTAAATTCTCAAGGTAAATGGGGGAAAGGTAAATTCTAAAAGTAAAAGTGTTAAATGTTAGGGAGTGAGTTCAAAGTGTTATGGTTAAGTGTTAATGCAGATTTTTTTCAACCAGGGTGCCTTTAGGTTTCTTCAGGGGTGCCTAGGCAAGATGACCAAAAAATTACCAAAAATTGTATATAAACCAGCAAATTGATTAAGCCTGCCTTTTAGTTACACAAAGCCACAAGTTTCCTTGTGCACTATTACAACCTTCTAGCCACTGTAATCCTAATAACAAGGACAATATTGGTTGATAAGAAAAATGTCAGGCACCTACACCACATCCTTGTTTGCCCCACCCCCTGCCCCTCTTCATCAGCACTGGGGTCACATTAGCTGAGTGATAGAGAGAAACTGAGGGTGAAGAGAAACATTGAAATACTAGTGAATACCAGTGTGCAAAAGTGTATTTGCTTTGGAAGAATAAATTGCCTCTAATGTTGGGTGTCCTATGTTTGTTGGATGTTGTGTGATATATAAAGCTATTCGTTTAGATTTTTTACATTTTAGAATGGTTACCTTAGGATTGTGTTTACTTTTAGGCTAAATTTCCATACCCTTTTGCTGCCAACTCCCTTATCCAAAGAAGCCCATTTCCCTTCCTTAAAGTGTCTGTGTATCAATTCACCTACTTATTCATATTTAGGTCTGCACATGTGCAGTAGAATCACATAAATGTCCATCAGAGGGAGGTGAGGTGTGTTTGCCTCACCCCCTCTGTATTCCCCTTGCCAGTTCTTGCCAGGCAAGCACTGAGAGTCAAGAGAGGGGCTTTCTATCAAAGAATCTGCCTTCTTGCTAGCTAAGGTTTCAAGCAGCCATGAGGGGGGGCACCATGTTCAACATATCAGCTAGTCTTACAGGGCACCTAGGAAGAAGGGACAAAGCACTGTGTGTACTTTGCCTCATAAGTTGCTGAATATTGTAAAATATGATACTTTCTCTTTAAGGTATAGAAGTCTTTATTGAATGAGGCAATTCATTTGCAATGAAAGCACCAATTTGGTCTTTGAGTCACAATGTTAAAAATAAACTCATTTCATAAAGAAGACACAAAACTTTACTTATTTCCATATATTAAAGAAAATACTGTATTTCTGTAATATAAGATAAGTTATACACCTTAACGAAAATTGATGGAAATAGAGCGTGAACTTCTAGGATGACTTCACAAAACAAATAAAAGTAGGTATTTTTATTAGTTAGAACTGAAACACTCTCAGCACTCAGCTGCAGATCTGGAGTCAAGCAGATAATAAGGAATAAAATCCTATAGAACAAAGAGATACAAATGAACCTCTAGGGGTATAATAAATGTAAATGAACCAATGACAAAATATGACCAAAAGTATCTTTCAGAGGTAGTCCTGATATCTATACAATCATAAAATAATACCAAATCACCACCCAGTGCAGCTGGCTTGCTTGAAGAGGAATTTGGGCTCCTAAAACATGTATAAAATCAAATATAAAAATGCAGCAGAAAGGGCTGATAATGTAGTAGTTGATAAATAAAGTTTTAATGTTATGAATGCTAAAAATGAATTACTCACACACATGAGAATTGGGTTTGGCAGGACAGAGAGGCCAATATCCCTCATCCTGGCCAGGGGCAGAGTAAGCACACATCAAACATCCTCAGGTGGAATGAAACCATTTTCCAGATTTCACTTGTCAGAATGCCATTTAGTTTGAAAATAAGAATGATGCAGAAACACATTTCAGGGAGGAATTTCCATTCTTCAGCCTGCCTGGGGGGACTACCTCTACTAATTAACCGGTTCCTGACTGGCTTGCAAACTTTTACTGCTGCGTCCCCCGAATCGCTGTCTATAAATGGTGGCTCTCACGTGTGCTGTAGTGGGTGGGAGCGCACCGCTGGAGGTGTACTCTCATGCCCGCCCTACTCTGCAGGAGTGTGGCCATGGCTCAGGTGGACTCTCCGTGGAATCTCCACCAGTGAGCCGCGATTGCCTAGCAGAGAGGAATAACAGGGAACCACCAATGTAAACACGGCGGTTCCCCGCTCTGTCAGGCAGCATGTGAGAGATCTACTGATCCCTGTCACTGGGATCAGTTAGATCTCTCATGCCCCTGGCAGCCCAGCCCCCTCACATTTAGAACACGCCTAGGGAACACAGTTAACCCCTAGATCACCCCCTGCAGGTTAATCCCTTCACTGCCAATGACATTTACACAGTAATCAGTGGATATTTAAATTTCTGATCGCTGTATAAATGTCATTGGTCCTAAAAAAGTGTCAACTATGTCTGACATGTCCGCTGCAATATCACAGTCCCAATAAAAATCTCAGATTGCCACCATTACTAATAAAAAACAATTGCAAAAACGCCAGAAATGAATTCTCAGGGTTTGTAAACGTGTCAACTTTTGCACAAACCAATCCATAAACGCCAATTGAGGAACGTCACGGTCACGTGACTTCATCAGGGATCAAGTCACGTGACTTCCGAAACCGGAAGTCGGGTGAGAGGTGTATGCACCTTATGCATACATGTGTTTTTACTTCTTTTTAAATGTAAGCAGCGATTTTACCATTTTAAATAAATTGGATGTTTTGAACTGCTACACTATGGGAGTCTTTGCTCTATACCCCCATGTATGAGTGAGGACCGCTCTCAGCTATACTGGCTATGTTGATCGTTCCACTTTGAGACGAGGCAGGAGTCATATGAGGTGTTTGGAGGTCGTTTGTTTCACAGCTTCAGCGACTGCACTACTCGCAGTAAAAGGTGTATTTTACACCTACTTGAGGTGAGCGCTCTGAGAGCACATAGTCGTGCACACGGGCATAGGAGCCTTTCTGGATGCACAGAGTGGAGCTACCAGACCGACTCCCCGATCACTGGCACCAATAGCCTGCACCACAGATTTTGTCACCCTTTTTGTTGTTTGCACAGTGCACTTTATATTGCACCAATATCTCTGTTTTGATGTGATGAACATGAACTATCTATGAACTTTTTATGTATTTTTATCATTTGTGTGGTTTTTCAGGTTCTTATTGATATTCATTGATTAACTTTTTATCCAATTACTCACTGAAGTTCAGGATATACACTTACTTATTATTTATTGATATTCACTGTTTCCCTCAGCTAGGCACCTTAATTGGCACAGCTATTTATGCACCTTATTTTAGCACTTAACTCACTTGAATTGCTCATTATTTTATTCTATCATATTTGTGCAACCACTCTGGCATTTATTTAGATTTTTTTCATTGTGACTTACATCACCCAGCTGTATTACTTGTCAGGTATTACACCGCTTCCCGCATTTGTCTATTTACTATAATCACGATTTAGCCAATAATTTTAGTTGTGTTTTTTTCATGCTGACTGCGCAGTACTCTACTCAGTCCATCCCTAGTTATTATTGTGTTTATACTAGTATTGCAGCAGCTAGCTTATCTCCTGGTTTTACCACTCTTATATGCTTCACACTGACTTACTTCAGTAGCTTCTATACGAGATACACACTTTAGTAACACATAGAGGTTGCGCAGAAGACCTTAATATATTTCAAGTAAGAAATATTGTTTCTTTTGCAAAATTGTCACTCTTTTTTTGTTTATAGCGGTGATCAGAAATGACTCTGAGGTGATCAAATACCACCAAAAAAAATCTCTATTTGTGGGAAAAAAAGGACGCAAATTTTTTTTGGGCACAACGTCGCACGACCGCACAATTGTCAGTTAAATTGACGCTGTGCTGAATCGCAAAAAGTGCTCTGGTCCTAACGTGGGAAATCCTTCCGGTCCCTAAGTGGTTAAACAGCATCCTAACAGCAAACAATAACCCTGCAGTTACCTTAACTATTTTTAATGTAGCATGCAACTAGGTACTGTTTATATGTTACTTTAAATACAAAAAACTTTATAAAGCTGGATAAAAAAAATAGAAGTAAACAATTAATGATACATTACATAATAAAATATATAAAACATATTAAAATAAGAAATCAATGCATTTTCCCATTAAATCTCAATAGGTATTTCATTACTAAAAGACTAAATCCATATTATGACAGTATGCAAACAATGATAAAAAGCAAAAAATAATAATTAATGACAACCAACCAATGTCAAATGATAGTAAGAACATCTAAGGCACTGCTCACATCTAGTGACTTCAGATCGCGGATGGAATTACTGATGATTCTGCCCACGATTCCAAATCGCACTGCAATGCTGGCAAAATGCAGCATGCATGTTTGTGAGCCATTCATTTTTAATGAACGCGGTGCGATTTTGCGCCAATTGTTGTGTGGCAAACCACATTGCACTGAACTTGTTGCCCAAATGAAGCTCCTGCTCCTTTTGGGCAACAAGCTTTGTACAATGTAGTTTGTTGCAATTGCCACACAATAAATCATGGCAAAACTGCACCGCATTTTAGGTGCCATTAAAAATGAATGGCACACAAACACGCATGCTCTGTTTTGCTAGCATTGCAGTGGGATTTGAAATCATAGGCAAAATCGTAGCAATTCCGCTCACGATCTCAAATCGCTAGATATGAACAGGGCCTAACACTTCATTAAGAGCTTTAGGGTGCAGGCTATTTAATTGAAAACATTATTAAGTCTCCTGAGCACACAACTCTTTGAATCTATCATTATCAGATAAAAAAGGAGGTGTAGCAAAAAGGCTGTAATCCTTATTATGATAACTGGCAAAATGTTTGGAGACACTATGGGGCTGACTTACTAAAGCTTGAAAGTGCAAAATTTTTGGTGCAGTTCCACACAGAAACCAATCAGCTTCAAGATTTTATTGTCAAAGCTTGATTGAACAAGCTGAGGTTAGAAGGTGATTGGCTAGCATGCACAGCTGCACCGATTTTTGCACTCTCCAGTTTTTTTTTTTTTTAATTCAAATTTTTATTGAAAAGTAGACAAAGTTAAAGCCGCAATACAAGATAAATGTATATAGATAGGCAGTATAAACATTCAATCATATAAAATATGTAGAAAAGTATGAGTTTTACAAGGTTCAATTTTGGAATTTTGATTGCGATAAAAAAAGAAAAAATGTAAGTAACATTGGATTGTCATTAGTTTCAAACAATACGTAGAGTATGTATATTTGTATTATGACCTTGTAGTAACGAATAGAGTCAAGTAGCCAAGTAAAGTACCTTTCAGCCTGCATATTGTTCAGATGGTAACAGTGGTGGTTATCTTTCGGAGGTAGATGTTAATTGGGGGGAAGAGGTGGGCAGGGGGGAATGGGAGAGGGGTATGTTCTGTTGAAAGCCATATTTAGACCTGTCCCATAAGTCCCAGGTTTTATTGAAACGAGTTAGGACGTCTTCATTTAGTGCAGTGAGATATTCCATAGCTCTTATCTCTTTAATGCTAGATATAAGATGCGGCCTGGTGGGTGTAGATGTAGTTTTCCATTGCTTGGGTATTAAGCGCCTGGCAGCGGTTAAGATATGCCTAACCAGGGCTGTACAGGACTTGGGAATCCCCTTAAAGGGGAGGCCCAAGAGATGATGAAGTGGATCTAGTGCTATGTCTGCGTCAAGAACATGTGTGAGTACTTCTTGAACCTCTCGCCAGAATTTAACAATGAGTGGACAGGTCCAGAAAATATGAAATAGGGAGCCTCGGTCAGAGCTACACCTCCAACACGTGTCAGGTATATCTTTGTTAATAGCATGAAGCGTTTTAGGTGTCCTGTACCAGAATAGTAATATTTTATAGATATTCTCCTTGTAGATTACACATCTGGATGTTTTAGATGCGTTAGCCC
>BLSH010206778.1:1173013-1187109 GCA_018402905.1 Glandirana rugosa
AGGGAGTTTTATTGAGTTGTACGTCGGTAATTACAGATTTGGTGACTGTTGTTTTCGCTCATGTAGGGATTCATTTTTACAGGTTTAGACCCGGGTTAATCGGTATAAAGAAGAGACTACAGTACCCTAAACAATCACAATGTTACAGAATCCACACTTACCCCTCGTCCACACAATTTAAACCACAATAGTGAGAGTGAGAGAGTATGACCAGCGACCTTCAAGTTGTACCGTCCCGTCATAAGGTTGTTCTATTACTGGAGTTTGTGTGGAGGTTCTGCTAGTGACAGAACGATTTCTTCGACTCCCATTTCCACACCAAATTTAACACACCTGCTCCCCATTCACACCTAAGACATTGTAACACTAACAAATCCCATGACATCAGAGAAGAAATATGGCTAATTGGGCCCAGATTTGGACATTTTTACTTAGGGATGTACTCGCTTTTGTTGTCAGTGGTTTAGACATTAATGGCTGCATGTTGAGTTATTTTGAGGGAACAGCAAATTTACACTGTTAAACAAGCTGTACACTCACTACTTTACATTGTAGCAAAGTGTTATTTATTTAGTGTTGTCACATGAAAAGATACAATAAAATATTTACAAAAATGTGAGGGGTGTATTCACTGTAGCGAGATACTGTATATACACAATATATATATATATATATATATATATATGCACTTAAAAAGGAGTTACGAAAATGGACGTTCATATACCTTAGTGTAAAAGATGTCCTTTTTTTCATGTCAGAGAGCTCTGCATCCTTTTAAGGGCTTCTGACTTTAAAAAAAAATATTGCCAGCCGTCATGTGCAGGAAGTAAATTATCTTATAGCTTGTATGTTTCTCCATCCAAAAAAAACCTTGAATCTGTCTTCTAAACCGCTGCCTGCTGAACATACAGAATGCAATATACAATTCCAGCATCTGTCAGAGGTGGATGTGTTTATGAATGTCTAGTGCTAGGATGATGGTACTCAGACCTGAGATTGAATCATGCACAGGCTATCCCAAAACGCAAACAGAAGATGCAACTACATATGAAGTTCCCTGGAAAATTATACCAACAGCTGAGGAGCAGAAAGTGGAGTGCCATGGGGAACAGTAGAAAAGCCAGAGTTTTGTTTGATGTGATACTACAAATACATTTATTGCAGTTTCAGTTTATTGCAAAGTGTTTTTCTCAACTGCTATAGATAGATCCTATTGCATTTTGAGATGCAGATATTGCGCCAGCCCAAGTGGGCATTTGCGTTCTATTGTATGTCATTTATGATGTGCACCAGTGAAGTGTATTAACCTTATACATTTCATGTTTATTGTTTAATAAAATACTTGTTTTAACCTTTTTTCACCCTTTTTTTGCATCTCAGTGTCTCTTTGCAGCAACTTTCAGTAAACCAAGCTTATGTAATGTGTGTTGAATCAGTCCCTTGTATTCTCTGATGAAAAGCCTATGTGATAAACTAACAATGCAGGAGTACAGTTGGGAGACAGGGACAGATGATTGTCAGTCTGTAACAAGAAGTTTCATGGCGGGATAACTCTCTTTTTTTTTTTTTTAATGAAATCTAATGTTGGAGTTTACATGAGATTTTAGTGATTATGTTTACATTAACTAAGCTTCAACATTGATATTGTAGTGATACAACATTTTAGTACTCCCTTAAGCCCAGTTACATTAAACACATGACCTCTGGAAGGTTTTACCCCCTTCATAACTGGCAATTCATGCAATACTGAAGACAATTGAAATTGATATAATTTATTTTAACGCAAATAGAGCTTTCTTTTGGTGGTATTCGATCATTACTGGGTTTTTCATTTTTTGCTATATAAATGAAAAAAAGTCTGAACATTTTGAAAAAAAAAACAAAATAATATTAACAATATTTTATACTTTCTGTTATAAAACATATCCAATAAAATCCTTTTTTTTCATAAATTTAGGCCAAAATGTATTTTTCTACATATCTTTGGTAAAAACAAAATCCCACTATGTGTATATTAATTGGTTTGAGTGAAAGTTATAGTGTCTGCAAACTATTGTATATATTTGAAAATTGATCAATCCTGGTGTATTGATGACTGATCTCTTTTCTGGGGGCCCGCCAAATGCCAGTACAGGACAATACAAATACCCCCCAAATGATCCTTTCTGGGAAAGTAGACAGTCTGAGGTATTTAGTAAGAGGCATGTTTAGTTTTTTGAAGCTGTAATTTATTGTCACTATATTTTGGAAAATTAAGAAATTAAATAAATATATTTTTTCCACGCTTTTTTTGTACATACTGCCACCAATGTAGTACAGCCTCATCATATGACCGGTGTGGCCACGATTGGGGATACTGACTGGTGACAGAATGTTAAAAAATATATATATATCTATATTCTTTTATTAAAAATGTTGAACTTTTTTAACATTTTTTCTCTTTTTTTTTTACCATTTTTACCATAGTGTTACTATTTACTATAGTGCACTGTACTACTCTGGGGGGGATCCGATTTTGTTTTTACGCTTTGATTGCTTGTTACAGTGATGTTGTAACAGCAGTGTTTTGAACTGTTATGAATTGGTTGCATTCATAACAGCTGTAATTACTACTGATTGGCCACAGATATTCACAGATACAATTCACAAGTTACAAGGTGCTGTGATTGGTTCAGGTACCATGTGATAGTTGTGGGCCAATCACAGCATCACAATACTAAACATGGCTGTTATGAATTGAACCCATTTATCATATAGTGATCATGTGATCCCTCGGCCACTTAAAGCAGCCAGGTACCGGAAGCGGCAATCTGCTATTTCCAGTGGACACAGTGGGCATGGGAGCGGCATGCCAGTGCGCATGTGCTGGGCGATGTACAGGTTCATTGCCTGGCCTGCAGCTGCTGCCTGCCCACACTAAAACTACTGTGGGCAGGCAGAACGTGGTTAAAGTCTAGTTTCTCAGCTTCTACAATAGTTCTTTGACCATTACAATATTGTTATTTTGAATACTTATTGTGATGTACAACAGCCCTTGTGCAAAAGAGGGTAAAAAGATTCTAGATACCTTCTATTATATCAAATACTTTTAAAATTCATAGTATTGTAATATATAGAGCTGTGCTACAAAGGAAATAATTTTCAAATTCAAAAACGAATACCTTAACAGTATACTCACTATTTTCAGCAAAACTGGCAGCACTTCAGAAAGATATCTTTAAGTTCTCCTGCATCTACCCTGAAGCTTATAGTGATAAGTAAAACGAAATATGCCAGCAGATAAAAATGCATCCTGCTGCATTCCTATAAATGAATCACTGTATGCTTATGTACGGTCTGTCACTGGTTTAAAACAGTTGAAATTTTGTTCTGATAGCTACCCAGTAACTTGCAGTATCATATGAAGATAAACATATAAAAAGGTAGCCACATACTGTACATCCTAAAAATTAAGTCAGAGACTGGTGTATAAAATTTGATAGAAAAAAAAAGAAAAATATTTACTATATATTGTCTACTCAATAGTTTCAGTCTGAAAATACAGGAAATTGTTTAAAACAAGGGGGAAGGGGTTTTAATAAAATATTTGGGTGGTGTGTTTATTTACTGTTTAAATTATTTATAAGGACATGTCTTATATTTAAATAAGGCTTCCAGATTCTGATAACCCCCTCACCCACAGACCCTCCCACAAACACCAGGTCAGGGTTGTAGAGAAGAGGTCCTTGTCCACTTGAACAGAGCAGTAGGGTAGCAGTAGCAGTAGGGTACTCTTCCAGGGAAGGTCCCTCCTTGCAAGCCACCCTTTGCATGTTGAGGTCATGTAGTCGGGGGTGATCATGGTTAGGGTGGTGGAGGCACATTCCTTCATCCAGAGGCGGCTGGTGAAATTTCAGTGTTGACCCCTCCCACTTTTCATAAACCCCACCCCTTATAGATTTCACCCATTGTGTCAGCAGTATACAGCCCATCACTAGATAGGGTATATAGCATCACCAGAGGGGTATTTATATTGTAAAGTGCTGTGTAAACTGTTGGCGCTATATAAATCCTGTATAATAATAATAATAACATAGCATCACCAGAGGAGTATATAGCATCACCAGAGGAGTATATACAGCATCACCAGAGGAGTATATAGCATCACCAGAGGGGTATACAGCATCACCAGAGGGGTATATACAGCATCATCAGAGGGGTATAGTAGTACCAGAGGAGTATATAGCATCACCAGAGGGGTATATAGCATCATCAGAGGGGTACCTAGCATCCATCTACCTCTCTGCCCCCTGCCGCTGGGCTTGTGGCACTGACAGTACCCCCCACCCCTCCAGAGCAGGACATCAAAGTCCCACACTTATCCTATCTAGGAGCGGGCAGTAGGCAGGCAGCTGTGTCTGGCGAGCGGGGAGCAGCTTGGCTTCAGCCATGCATCCCCCTCCTCCTCTGAGACAGGCATCCAATAGGATCGCTTGTCTTCTCCGCCAATTGGATAACATACCCTCGCTTCCTGATTGCAGGATATTCATTTGCCTTTCTAAGGACTCTTGGCACCATGATCTGCGCCACAAGCCACTCTATGTTGAAGCCTATTAGAGCCTACGGCTCTAATGAGATGTTTCAAAGAAACCCCCCTGCTGCTGTAATTCGTGCGTCTGGCATCCTTAAAGGGGCTGGCCGCATGAATAGGGGGTGGTCGTGGGCGGCCGTGGATAGATTCATGCATAGCATGAATCTATCCATAGCATATAGGGAGGTGGCAAGGACAGAGGGGGCTGTGCTCATGTGCCCTTAAAGGAAGGGCCGCCCCTGCCTCCATCCCATTCTGGGCCAGCCAGACTGCATACTTGGATGAGGGTATGGTATGGATTTTTTTTGGGGGGGGCAATAATTTGTGTAATTTTTAATGCAGAATGTACTATAGCAAAAGTGATATTTTAGAAAAAAATATTGTTGGTAATTTACTTTTCCTCAAAGCTTCTTTCCTTTAGTTAAAAAAAGCATTAGGGCCCCCTAAAAGGTCTGGTATGCATTTATGTATGTATGTATATGTAGGGGCACAACATTTGCTCAGAAGTTTTAAATGCAACATACAAGCTTAAAATAATTTTGTGAAACTTGAGAGGATTCAACACACTGAAAAGGCTGACAGTTTTTTTTCTTTCCTAAAACAAAACAAGCATTTACAATGTTTTCAAGAGATACACTTGACAGACTCCAATGTTAATTGCCTGTATACAATGGTTCTGCAATTGAAGCCATACATCTTACTACCAGGGAGTTATCAAGGTTCATAGACAAGCCCAAGGGGAATGAATTCAAGGGAAAATTGATCCTGCTGGGATATATATATATATATATATATATATATATATATATATATATTGATATGTATTTTTATTTCTAACACAAAAGAACAAAAGAGAACACATTTCTTCTGGGTTTACTGTTACTAATATAGGCAGCAATTAAATTTGCTTCCCCAGGCTTACCTGTAGGTGCACTGCATATCTCCTAAACCTGTATGGTTCAGGAGATATGCAGTGTTGAAGCTGTGCCAACGTCATGTCGGCACATGCGCAGTGAAGGAACGGCCTGCTCGCCATTCCTCCACTGCGACCGAGCCATGACTGGCGGCTCCCGCGTGCATGAAGAGGGGCAGAAGATGGAGGCCGCCAGCAGAGGGGACATCGCTGGATTCGCAGGCTTCGTTTGCAGGTAAGTGGCACATAATGGGCTTCTATGTGATGCATAGTAGCCCATTATGTTTCTACTTTACAGGGAGACATAGAGGAAGTAAACCCCATCTTGGTTTACCTCCTCTTTAAGTGTTCCTGTTCTGTGTGAGTCATCTCTATGTGCTAATGTCCCTCCCATTATTTAACTTAAATTAACTTGTTTGTTGCTTGGGACTGGTGTGTGTGATTTGGTTTTGAGCCAGCCCATGTCCTTCACCCCTATGGATTCTGTATTGAACCCCGATTCAGCACCCACTGTATGACTATTCATGCTGCATCAAAGATTGGTCATGGGCACCTCCTAGGTGGTCCTGTCACTTCCGGGTCACCGCATCTAGATGCGGTGATGCTGGAAAACATCATGGGCACACTGTAATGCCCAAATTGCCTGCAGCCTTGTGCGCACCTTGCGAATCTCCATCCATCGGGAGGCACCACCAGGGTGAAGAAGGAATATGTATTTTGTTCTTAGAATTTATTCTACTGTCCATCTGTACCTGTATATGAGATAGGAGGTCCTAAGGAAGCAGATGTTTCCACAAAATGCATCGACCTACATTTCCTAATCTCATAAGGCTACCGTGCTAAGCATTTTTCATCCCGCTTGTGGGTAATGATTGGTAGTATTAATGTCTATGCATTTATGATACATGTTTTTATGAGGTTTTATTCTGGATGAAATAAAGATTTGTATATATTTTTCTTACCACTTGATGTATTTGTTTCCACTGGAGGGGTATTTAAGATCCTACTATGTATTTGTAGAGGCCAGTCAAGTGCAACTTTTTTCTTTCTTCATACATTTTAATTCTGCTCTGCTTGCCTTTGAACTGTGAAGTGTTACTCCGCAATATGGACTGTATTCTATTCAAAAAATACAGACCTTAGTGTATAGCCTGCAATATGTTACTAAGCATTTTTAGCTTACCATAACAGTGTATTGGATAATGCGTCATCTTCTGTGCAACGTGGTTTCCTTAGCTGACTGACACTGTGTTGCTGCAGAACACAGTAGTGATGTAGGAGTTGCTGGGAGGAACCAAAGTGCACAGCTAGAACATTCTATTTACCACATACGAAAAAACTGGAAAGTATCAGAGCCTGGAGAGTTTTAACAGGAATTGTTTTCTTTCACAATCTGTTGTATGTTTATTTTTTTTTAATGACAGGGTCTCATCATTAAGAGAATCCTTGAAAATAAGATAAGCATTTTGTTTAAACCCTTTTCTATTCTGTCTAAAGCCGGCCATAGATGGTTCGATTCTTGGCTAGTTCATCAGGAACCCGCCAAGATTCAAACCATGCATGGGCAGGCTGCATGTACTGAAGTTGATAAATCAACTTGGGTACAACCAGCCTGTCGGATTTTACATGAGATTATTGTTAGCGGCTATTACAACCACTAGCAATAATCACGGTGTTCTCCCAGTGGGGAAGACTTCCCCCACCCCTCCTCTTGGAGAATGCAATGGCTCCACGGGGAGGAGTCCCCCATCAACACTGACCGTGGTTGCAGGAAAGAAAATTATTCCTTCTGTGGCCGGCCGTAGTTAATTCTTTTTAGCTGTATGTCAGTAAACTCCAGCAGCACGTTGTGGTTGTTTGTTATTAAATATAAAAAAATCTTTTAGCATTTTTTTGACTAGAAAATTACTTAGAACCCCAAACATTATATATTATTGAAAGCAAATATTAAAAAAGTGCAAATTTTCAGGAAAAAAATAAATTTTAATAAATTTTAATGCACACAAACACAATATAATACTCACATGGTGAAATATAAAAGTCAATATTACAACACGCAAATAGACACCTAACATGTCATGCTTTAAAATTACACATGTCCATGGTAACTAAAAATTTCCATGGACAGCTCATTAAAATTTATAGGTTACCAGTTTAGAATTACACAGGAGGTCTGATGCTAGAATTATTGATCTCTGATGTGTGTGGCGACACCTCACATGTGTGGTGCTATTACCTTTTACATATACTGTGGACTGCATAGTTTTGCACAAAGGGGAAATGCATATTCCTTCCCCACATATTTCCTCAAATTCCAACACTTGCAGTAACAAACATTTGCTTAAAAATAAATGGATAAGCTGTATTTCATTTACAGTAAAATATTATTTGAATGCAACATCTATGCAAGGCTATTTTACATGGATGTAAATACTCATGACACACTATGGTTTTGTAACTGAAAACAGTAACAAAGTGAAGAAAGAGAAAATGTAGGCAAAATGATTCTTCTGTAAATGTTACCACCCCTCACCATGTGTTCTTAATTCTCAAAGTCTCAGGAAACATCTGTTTATTATTTCACTGTTAAGCCTTGTGTACAGAGACCCTTGGTCATTTGCAGAGCAGGAACAAATATCACCAACTACAATTGCATAACACAGCGATCTGTGAAAATAGAACTTAAATAATGGCACAATGTTTTGGAATGAATTGCAACTGATTGCGCCAAAAGATGGGAAGTCATTATATTAATAATACACAACTGATTCAGCCCTTCAAAACACATTAATAAGCTCTTGCTGATTAAACATCCTGTAAAAAAATCCTTCATACAGTTCAAATATTTGGAAAAGACAAAGATGGTTGTTTAAAGGGGCTCATATGTCTTCCGTACAGAATGAAACTAGTCCTAACGTGAAACTCCAGTTTTGTTAATTATTTGCTGAATGCAATATGCATATATGTTGCGGTTTGCAAGTGGTTTACCAGGAATGTGGAACCGTTTCCGTAGCGGTGGGAGGGGGAGCCCCCTGCCTCTTGCCGGTGTTTCTCGTGCTTACTTTTTCCGCTGCTTTGCCTAAGAAGCAATCCAATCATGTGATCAGATGCTCGCATAGGCAATCAAAGAGTAGATATATAGGAGACCGAAGGGACGTTGTGACGCCACTTCCTGGTCTGGAAGTAAATTTTGTCTTTTTTAGCAAAATATATATATATTTTTTTTATCTTTCACTTTTAGAAGTAAAGAAGAGATTTGGAGTCTGTTTGACCCCAGATATCTCCAATAAGAGGACCTGTCATCCTTATTTATGTTACAAGGAATGTAAACATAGGAATAAAAGGGATAAAAAAATTAAAGGCACAACGTAAAAATACAATGTAAAATAAGAAAAAAAAGTTAAAGTGCCCCATCCTTCCGGGCTCACTCCCAGAAGCAAACGCATATGTAAGTCACGCACGCATATGTAAATGGTATTCGCACCGCACGTATGGGGTATCGTTGTGAATGTTAGAATTGGTTTAATAATTTTAGTGCTAGACCTCTTCTAACTTTAAACAGGTAAGCTGTAAATGCGTTTAAAAAAGTCACCTATGTAGATTTTCAAGTACCATAGTTTGTCATCATTCCACGAGCGTGTGTAATTTTTAAGCATGACATGCTAGGTATCTTTTTATTTGGCATAAAATCATCTTTCACATCATACAAAAAATTTAGGTAAATATTGTGTTTGTTTTTTTTTAATTCATTAAAGTTTATTTTTTCTAACAATAACATAAAATAACATAAAAATAACATAAAAAATTACATAAAAAAATTGTAACAGCCTCCATTTTATTCCCTAGGGTCTCTGCTAAAAAAATGTATAATGTTACGTAATTTTCTAGCAAAAAATACGGATTTAAACTTGTAAACAAAAAGTGCCAGAAAAAGCCTGGTCGACAAGTGGCTAAAATAACAAAAATTTAAAGAATGCTCCAGATAAATTGTATACATTGGAGCGACATTTATTGCACATGCTTACCTGTTCTCACATTGTAGGTACAGGCAGTCCCGAGTTACAAACATCCAACTTACATAGAAATCATACTTAAAAACTGAGGGGAACAACAGGAAGTGAGAAAAAATCTACCCCAGGAAGTGAAATTCACTCCTGTAAGAGTTATCATGGGAAAAGGCGTCTCCACTGAAGCTTTATCACCAATCCTTGTTTCCACGACAACCTAAAATTTTCAAAATCCAATTGTCAAAGGGACAGAAAGTGAGGTAAAATCTTCTGAACAGGGGCACAGACAGCAAAACAAACATTACACGGGTGTTTATCCTTCCCTATGCTGTCCAAAAAAGTAAACTTTTTTTTTTTGGCTTGAGTTATACTTAAAAAATGTACCTGTTCCAACTTACATACAAATTCAACTTAAGAACAAGCCTACAGACCCTATATTGTTTGTAACCCGGGGACCGCCTGTAGTGATTACCTAGCCCTTTTTCAGTGGGAGCGTTTGCTTTTGTTAAAGCCATCTGAACAGTCTCATTGTTGTAATAAGAACGAAAACAGCACCAACATCACTTTTGTAATTAGTTCTAGAGCCAGTCAATGCACACCTTTAAGATGATATCTTTGCAAGGTGGCAACATTTATTTTCTAGTGTATTTTAGATTATCACAGTGGCTGCAGATTCAAACAAGAAAGGTAATTTTAATAACAATAAATTGTAGCTTGTGCAGCAATTATAGGTGTTGTATTAACCGTTCAGTGAAAATAAAGTTTTACTTTTACAATTAAAGCGTAACTCCAATTTTGTCAAGAAAAAAACATCCCCCCGGGTGGTCTAAATACACTGCAAGGATTTTAACTTTGTTGCAGATTCCTACCGTTTGTTATTCTGAAGAAATTCCTGTGTGTCTCTCTGTGTCCATGTGGGAAAGTGAGTCTAATGGGAGTGGTTTCATAATTATTAATCAGCTGTGCACCTGTAGGACACTAATGAGGAAAGCTGCTGGGTCTGCATCCCTTTAGACATGATTTCCTATTGGAATTATCTCACCAAAAATTACATTTTTGTGATGCCTGAAAGTATCTTAGAACAGACATCTGGGATAATTGGTAAGCCAATCGCGCAAGCAAGAAATTATGTTTCTGGGGGGCATTCTATACACATTCTGTATACAGAACACCTCCAGGTTGCCATATTGCCTTGTATTTTCAGAAAATTACAGAGCTGCAGAATAAAAAGGAAAGGTCATTTTTAATAACATTCAATTACAATATGACTTGTGTCACAATTGTATACTCTATATTATTTTTTCTTTATTTGCTATTTTTTTCCCATGAAAGTGGAGTTATCCTTTAAAAATCTTTTTTCAATATTTTTAAAACTGTAGCGTAAAAAATATTTTAAATTAATAATACTAGGTACTCCTGTCGTGAAATATCTCCTTCAGAAACTTTTTGTTACAGGGTAAAATTGTGTTGCCCCCCTATCTTGGAACTGTACTCCTACTTAGCACCCCTGTTATATAGGCCTCGGATGGAGACCATAAATGGCAATCTAAATACCTATTATGGAGGCATTATCCACTGTTGTCACCATCAGCAATCCTACCATGAGGATTGCCATGTAGCCACCAGTGGAGTGTATGAATATAGAATGGAAATGGATGCAAATGGGCTACAGTAAATCAGCAACACTGAGATGCAATAGAGGCTGAAAACAATGTTTTTCTTCTTTTACTTTATTTAGAAAAAATGGCAAGTGTCTATGATACATACAAATATTATGATAACAACAAATTAAATGTTCATTTGAGGTGTACATAAACCTTAAACAAGTAGGTGAGCTAACTAAAATATGAATAACGCTGATTGGGATATCTTCCTGAACATAGCTAGTTTTATGTCATTAATATCACTGAAACACATTGTGGTATATTTTTGTTCTGAATTGTCTAATAGCATGAAACATGAAGCTCCACAATAAAGAAAAATTATATCAAATATCTTCATTTTTTTAGTAAAAGCATGTAACGTCTACCTGTCTATGCTTATCTGTGTGCCTGTCTCTATATGAGATTATATAGTGAAACAAATTGGTAAAATGTATGGTTTTGGTGTGTCTGCTATACACAACAAAAGCCGTCTACTAAAAATTGAATGCAATAGCCCAACTCTTAGATGTCAATGTCACATGATTGTTTCTCTTTTAACAAAGTCTATTAGATGATCATGATTGTTTTTTCAAAAGCAAATCCCTATGCTGAAATAATTAAGGGCCTGAAAATTGTTAATTCAATTGTTATCCTCAATCGTTTTTCAGTTGGTCTAGTTGGCATATAGAGACTGGTCTAAGATGAAAAATTTCACAGAAGTGTCCTGAATGACTTTAGTGATACATGATTATCTGCTAATTTCATTGTTTCCTATAATATTACTATTATTTACATCATTGCTGAATGCAGATGGTGCACTTATGGGATCTGCAATAATTTTTTATCAACAATATGCTTAGCAAGTATGAAATTCACCTACTACATGATGGATAGACTGCTGTTCTGTTTTTATGAGTACATGGTAGAAATTCATAGGTGCAGATGGTGTTTTGCTAAATTTCTCCCAATGGATCTTCCCTTCCTGCTGCTCAGTCCTTTGAGGAAATCAAAGAAATGCAATGAAGTCATTTTTTCCTCTAGCCCACACAGGTTCTACCTAATTATTTTTTTTATACGACTAGATGTAATTCTTGCTTGGATAACTGTGAAATAGAAAGAGGGCACCTCTAAGTACTGTATATTAAGGTAACACTTCTAGAATTCCTCATACACTATTGAAAGTAGTAAGCTGAATAAGATTTCATCTGAAGATCAGCTGCATATGAAACTGAGGTACACTACCTTAACCACATCAGCCCCGGAAGGATTTCCCACTTTAGGACCAGAGCACTTTTTGCGATTTGCCACTGTGTCGCTTGCCAACTGACAATTGTGCGGTCGTGATTTCTGATCCCTGCTATAAACAAAAAAAACATTTTTTTCATCAGTTTTGGCCGATTTATATTCTTCCTCATATTTTTGGTAAAAAAAATCACTATCGCCGTTTATTGATTGGTTTGCGCAAAAGTTGCCGCATTTACGAATGATGAGAATTAATTTCTGGGGTTTTTATTTTTTTTATTTTTTACTAGTAATGACGGCTATCTGTGATTTTTAGTGGCACTGCAATATTGCGGTGGACATGGCGGACCATTTTGACACTTTTTTGGGACCATTGGCATTTATACAGTGATCAGTGCTATAAAAATGCACTGATTACTGTGTAAATGTCATTGGCAGTGAAGGGGTTAACCTGCAGGGGGCACTCTAAGGGTTAACTGTGTTCCCTGGGAGTGTTCTAACTGTATTGGTGCAGGGCTGGCAGGGGGAGAGGAGTAATCACGGCTTCCATATACAAGAAGCCTGTGATCACAGCTCTTTCCCCTGAGAACGGAGATCCGGCGGGGATCGAGTCCATCCTACCCGCTTCCTGGCCCCACCCCGGACACAGTGAGTGTGCGAGCGTGCCTCCGGCAGTGTGTGCGGGCTCACAATACTAGTTATCGTGGCCGCCGTCCTGTGACTGCGTTTGGTGATAACTAGCCACTTTGCTGCCGGCACACTGCGGTGGCCGGTCAGCAAGTGGTTAAAAGACCTGTATTTAGGGTGGAAAATGTAACATATTCCAGCTCCTGAAGGCTCTTCACCCAATCCCAACCTCAGTGTGACAGAAGGCAAGGGGTCTTCTCTCACATCCTCTGTCACAATTCAAAAACAGTTTGGCCATGCGGAACTCCACCCACACGGCCGAGTCGTTTATTCACAGCTTCCTCTGAATGAATAGAATACAACTATTATTAGTTACCGCAGCTGATGATTTAAAGTTCTAAATGGACCGTGAGGGTGCTGATGAGCACTCTCTTAGTTTATCCACAAGCCCTGCAGCTTGTAAACAGTCAGCCCATATCCAAGGTATGGGCTGAAAGCTGCAGAAGCCTGACATTGTACCCCTAATCCACTGATCAGAGGTGCAATGCTTTCCAGGTTCCTTCAGGAAAAGGTAATATATGCACATTTCTGCTTTTATTATTTTTTTCTTAAAAGGTGAAGTTATCCTTTATTCCTGGACAGTTGCTAGTTTCCAAGAGTGGACTGTTGGGATTTGGCCTGCAGCAGAACTGAAAAGTAACAGGAAGCAGCATGTGACAACCCATTATATGTACTTTTTTGTGATTACTTTTTTAAAGCAGACCCAACTATTATCAATGCCCAAAATTAACTTTTTTTCTTAAACTACACCTACTGTGAAATCTTAACATGAGGTGATGTAAAAGGATATCTATAACCAAAAATAAAAATATAACATATTGAATCATAACAGTCCTTAGATATGGTGGCTGCATTTGTTTTTGTTTTTTTAGGCAAAGAACATTTTCAGCAAGTAAGAGAAAATACCTGTTGAAGGGCCTTGCCACCTCCTGTGACTGCACTGAAAACGCAGGGGTTGATTTACTAAAACTGGAGAGTACAAAATTTGGTGCAGCTGTGCATGGTAGCCTCATGGATTAGCTTATAACTTGTTT
>BLSH010206778.1:1214046-1231121 GCA_018402905.1 Glandirana rugosa
GTCCCGAGGCCCTGGAGGTGTCAGGCTCCTTTCTTAGAGGTTTCTCTCGAGCTATACGCTTGTTTAGTCGAGAGCTGATTTGTTCGCATATCGAGCTCTCTTTGGAGATTCTTTCCTCGGACTGTGGAGGTCCCGGAGCCCTGGGGAGACTGCATTGGGGGTTGGAGGGTGGGTGTCCATTGGAATTTGTAGATGAGCCTGAACGTAGTCAGCTGCTTCCTCGGGGTGATTGAACACCTTGGCATTTCCAGAGGAATCGGTGAACCTTAGGGAGGCCGAGTTGGAGAGTGTGAACTTGATTCCTTTTTGGTACTGAGCTGCACATACCGGTTGGAAGGCTTTGCATCGACGAGATGTTTCTTGTGAATAGTCCGCAAAGATTAGGAGTTTGTGCTCTTCAAATTGTAAGGATTTTGCATTCCTGAAAGACCGGATGATGGCCAGTCTGTCCGTGTAATTAAGAAAACGCACAATGACTTGGCGAGGAGATCGACGATCATTTGAGGGGGTGCTCATACGATGCGCTCTTTTCACTGTGCAGGCTTTACTAATACCCAGCGCTTGAGGTAGACGGGTCTTGCAGAGATCGTGTAAGGAGCTGGTGCTGTATGACTCTGGGAGGCCCACAATCCTAAGATTGTTCCTGCGTGACCGATTTTCTAGGTCGTCGATCTTGTCGAGAAGATACTGCTGTGTATGCCGGAACTGTTGTTCACTGGTTAGGGCGTTTTGCATTTCGTCTTCCACATTGGACACACGGTTCTCCAGCTCTCCTAAACACTGGGTGTGGTCATGCAATTCCTTTTTGAGTTGTGCCATGCCCGCAGCTATAGCCCTCTCCACTGTCATCGTTATGGTGGGGTTAAGTAGGGCTGCCACTCCCTGGGCTAGTCTGGTATATTGATCCTCCAAGGTCTCCACTGTCCCCGCGTTTGGGTGGATCAGAGGGGGAGGTGCCAACATGGGTTGTGGCTGTGGTGCATTTGTAGCGATCGTTTCCACGATCGAGGCATCCGAGCGAGGGATCGGTGCGACAGCCTCCGGACGAAGGTTCGGTGCAGCGGTGTCCGATCGGGGGTTTGGTGTCGTGGCGGGCCCGCCATGTAAAACAAATTTGTCCATTGCTGGGTGACTTCCGGGCGATCTCTGGTGGTCGAGGCAGTGGACTAGAGTCGAGTGGTCATCCGAACCGGTGCTCAACAGCTTTTATAAGCAGATGAAATCCGGAGCCGCCGTTCTTCACTCCTTCCTCATCAGGCGCCGGAACCAGAAGTTACAACCCCTTTAACCACTTCAATACCAGGCACTTACCCCCCTTCCAGACCAATTATCAGCTTTCAGTGCTGTTGCATTTTCAATGACAATTGCGTGGTGATACGATGCTGTCCCAAACAAAATTTTTATCATTTTTTTTCCCACAAATAGAGCTTTCTTTTGGTGGTATTTGATCACCTCTGGGGTTTTTATTTCTTTGTGTTTTTATGTTCACTAAAATGTATTAAAGTGTATTTTTCTAAAGAAATTGTGATTGAAAAACCACTGCACAAATATAGTGTAACATAAACAATTGCAAAAACCACCATTTTATTCTTTAGGGCCTCTACTTAAAATAATATATATGTAATGTTTGGGGGTTCTAAGTAATTTGATTGCAAAAAAAATATGATTTTTTACATTTAGGAGAAAAGTGTCAGAATGGGCCTGGTAGGGAAGTAATGAAACTATTACATATTTTAATCTTTCCCATTGCTTCGATTGAAAAAAAAAATAGTTAGGATAGTTAGGATAGTTAGGAAGCATTCCATACAAATATTGTTGAAACTTTCCTGAGCTTGTAACTTCTTTCATATTCTCATCAAATCAGTACTAAACCAGGTACGTAAGGATATTCCACTATCTATATAAATCCTGAATTATAATAATAATTGTCAGCATTATTGCTTATTGTGGGCTTATCTAGTTGTTTTTCTTCTCTGAAATGATGCACCACATTTCATGTTTACCATTGCAAGTAAAAAAATATATACCTTGAGTAAAGACAGTCTAATTACATATTATTCATATCACAGTGATCATAAAAATAACAGTCTGATAGCAGATTACTTTTTAATCTCTGTGTATAATGTAGTGCTTTAACCCCTTCCACACCGCGCACAGTATATTTACCACGACAGTGTAGACGGGTCCCGTGAATTGCCGTAAATAAGCGGCAATTTGCAGAGTGGCCACTAGGGGGCATGCAAGCACCCGCTGCACTCCGGAGGAGTGTGCCCGCCGGCGAGCCGCGATGAGCAGCCACAGCAAAAAGACGGTGGTTCCCCACTCTGTCAGTGCGGGCATAGGAGATCTACTGCTCCCTGTCACTAGGATCAGTTAGATTTCTTATGCCCATAACAGCCCAGCCCCCCCCCCCCCCACAGTTAGAACACACCCAGGGAACACCGTTAACCCCTTCCCTGGCCCCTGCAGGTTAACCCCTTCACTGCCAATGACATTTATACAGTAATCAGTGGACATTTAAATTTCTGATCGCTGTAAAAGTGTCATTGGTCCCAAAAAAGTGTCAAAATGGTCCAACATGTCCACCCCAATATCGCAGTACCGCTAAAAATCACAGATCGCCGCCATTACTAGTAAAAAATAAAAAAAAACACCAGAAATGAATTCTCATCATCCGTAAACGCGACCATGTTTGCGCAAACCAATCAATAAACGGCGACTGCAATTTTTTTTTTACCAAAAATATGAGGAAGAATATAAATCTGGCAAAACCGCTGAAAAAAAATGTTTTTTTAGATTTTTTTTGGATTTGTATTTGCGTCCTTTTTTCCCCACAAATAGAGCTTTCTTTTGGTGGTATTTGATCACCTCTGCGTCATTTCTGATCACCGCTATAAGAAAAAAAAGAAAGACAATTTTGCAAAAAAAAATGTTTTTCTTACTTTTTGCGAAAATACTAATCCAAAAAAAATATAAAAAACATTTTTTTTTCAGCGGTTTTGGCCGATTTATATTCTTCCTCATATTTTTGGTAAAAAAAAAATCACAATCAGCGTTTATTGATTGGTTTGCGCAAAAGTTGCCGTGTTTACGGATGATGAGAATTCATTTCTGGGGGTTTTATTTTTTTATTTTTTACTAATAATGACAGCGATCTGCGATTTTTAGCGGTACTGCGATACTGGAGCGGACATGTCCGACCATTTTGACACTTTTGTGGGACCAATGACATTTTTACAGCAATCAGAAATGTAAATGTCCACTGATTACTGTATAAATGTCATTGGCAGTGAAGGGGTTAACCTGTAGGGCGCAGGAAAGGTGTTAACTATGGCCGCCCCTGGGCGTGTTCTAACTGTGGGGGGCTGAGCTGTTATTGGCATAAGAGATCTAACTGATCCCAGTGACCAGTGGCAGCTTGTGAAATTTTAGGATGGGGGGCAGACCACGCCGTTCCTTTTTGACCCCCCACTTATCATAAGCCCCACCCCTTATAGTTTCCACCCCTTGTGTCAGGAGTATACAGCCCAGCATCACCAGATAGCAGTATACAGAGTCACCCTATAGCAGTATACAGTCACCATATAGCAGTATACAGAGCCCCAGATAGCAGTATACAGAATCACCATATATCAGTATACAGGGTCCCAGATAGCAGTATACAGGGGTCCCAGATAGCAGTATACAGGGGTCCCAGATAGCAGTATACAGAGACCCAGGTAGCAGTATACAGGGTGCCAGGTAGCAGCATACAGGGCTCCCAGATAGGGTATACAGAGCCCCAGGTAGCAGTATATAGGGTGCCAGGTAGCAGTATACAGGGGTCCCAGATAGCAGTATACAGGGGTCCCAGATAGGGTATACAGAGCCCCAAGTACCAGTATACAGGGTGCCAGGTAGCAGTATGCAGTGCTCCCAGATAGCAGTATATAGGGGTCCCAGATAGCAGTATACAGAGATCACAGATATCAGTATACAGAGCCCCAAGTAGCAGTATATAGGGTGCCAGGTAGGGTATACAGGGGTCCCAGATAGCAGTATACAGGGGTCCCAGATAGCAGTATACAGAGCCCCAGGTAGCAGTATATAGGGTGCCAGGTAGCAGTATATAGGGTGCCAGGTAGCAGTATACAGGGTGCCAGGTAGGGTATACAGGGTGCCAGGTAGCAGTATACAGGGTGCCATGTAGGGTATACAGAGCCCCAGGTAGCAGTATACAGGTTGCCAGGTAGGGTATACAGGGTGCCAGGTAGCAGTATTCAGGGTGTCAGGCAGGGTATACAGGGTGCCAGGTAGCAGTATACAGGGTGCCAGGTAGGATATACAGTGCCCCAGGTAGCAGTATACAGGGTGCCAGGTAGGGTATACAGGGTGCCAGGTAGCAGTATACAGGGTGCCATGTAGGGTATACAGAGCCCCAGGTAGCAGTATACAGGTTGCCAGGTAGGGTATACAGGGTGCCAGGTAGCAGTATTCAGGGTGTCAGGCAGGGTATACAGGGTGCCAGGTAGCAGTATACAGGGTGCCAGGTAGGATATACAGCGCCCCAGGTAGCAGTATACAGGGTGCCAGGTAGGGTATACAGGGTGCCAGGTAGCAGTATACAGGGTGCCAGGTAGGGTATACAGGGTACCAGATAGGGTATACAGGGTGCTAGGTTGGGTATACAGGGTGCCAGGTAGCAGTATTCAAGGTGTCAGGTAGCAGTATACAGGGTGCCAGGTAGAAGTATACAGGGTGCCAGGTAGGATATACAGAGCCCCAGGTAGCAGTATACAGGGTGCCAGGTAGGGTATACAGGGTGCCAGGTAGCAGTATACAGGGTGCCAGGTAGGGTATACAGGGTGCCAGGTAGGGTATACAGGGTGCCAGATAGGGTGTACAGGGTGCCAGGTAGGGTATACAGGGTGCCAGGTAGCAGTATACAGGGTGCCAGGTAGGGTATACAGGGTGCCAGTTAGCAGTATACAGGGTACCAGGTAGAGTATACAGGGTGCCAGGTAGCAGTATACAGGGTGCCAGGTAGGGTATACAGGGTGCCAGGTAGCAGTATACAGGGTACCAGGTAGGGTATACAGGGTGGCAGGTAGGGTATACAGGGTGCCAGATAGCAGTATACAGGGCCCCAGGTAGGGCACACACACAGTCACCAGCCTCAACAGCCACCCCCCGAGGTCGGGACAAGTCCCGCTCTTACCCCATCTAATAGGCAGGCTTAGGCTGGCAGTGTTGCAGAGATCGGCATATGGAAAAGCGGGCTGAGAGATGCAGAGATGCAGATGCAGCGCTAGCGGGGAGCATGCTGAGAGTCTGCACGGAAGTCCCGGTGGAATGCTGTGCCTGCATGAGTAATCACACAGGCAGCACGTCCACCGTAGTCCCGCCCCCAACAACAGCAGCCAATGACAGAGAGTCATTGACTCTCATGGTTCAGGAGGCAGCCAATCAGCCTATGTGTGTGCGCTTGTTCAGGGCTGACTTTTTTTCCTTCTCATCGGCGGGTAGGCGGCGCCCAAGTGCCCCATATGCACCAGCCACCGCTGCCAGTGACAGGGATCAGTAGATCTCCTATGCCCGCACTTACAGAGTGGGGAACCGGCGTGTTTACATTGGCGGTTCCCTGTTCTTTTTGTTGTGGCCGCTCATCGTGGGACATCGGGTCCGCCCGAGCCGCGGGCACACTCCTACGGAGTGCTGCGCGCGTGCCCCCTAGCGGCCACTCCGCAAATCTCTGCTTATTTATGGCAATTCATGGGACCCGTCCACATTGCTGCAGTAAATATACTGTGTGCGGTGTGGAAGGGGTTAAAGCACTATATTATACACAGAGATGAAAAAGTAATCTGCTATCAGACTGTTATTTTTATAATCACTGTGATATGAATAATGTGTAATTAGAATGTCTTTACTCAAGGTATATATATTTTTGCTTGTAATGGTAAACATGAAATGAAATACATTTAGCTTAAAATAGACAAATGAAAGAAGAAAACAGTCACATCACAGGTCATCTCATTGAAATGCAGCATGTAGCACTGCAACTAGACTGAACGGAAAAGTCAGTATGGAAATGTGTTAAGCTGAATGTAAATATTAACGTGCAGTATCTCACAAAAGTGAGTACACCCCTCACATTTTTGTAAATATTTTATTATATCTTTTCATGTGACAACACTGAAGAAATGACACTTTGCTACAATGTAAAGTAGTGAGTGTACAGCTTGTATAACAGTGTACATTTGCTGTCCTCTCAAAATAACTAAACACACAGCCATTAATGTCTAAACTGCTGGCAACAAAAGTGAGTACACCCCTAAGTGTAAATATCCAAATTGGGCCCAAAGTGTCAATATTTTGTGTGGCCACCATTATTTTCCTGCACTGCCTTAAGCCTGGGGAGGGGGAGTGGGTATGGTGTGTGGTGAGGGCTGGAGGGCTGGAGCGATGGGCTGGAGTCCTAAAGGGGAAATCCTTCCAGGAGTGAAGTGGTTAAAAAAGAAATAAAAGAAAATATATTTTTCCAACAGCTTGCTTTGCACAAAACCTTTAAATATTTTCTATCTTGATTGCTAAACTTGCCCTTTCTTGAGTCCACTGCACAGCAGCAGAATGGGGGTGGGAAAACTAGCATGAGGAGCAGTGGCGGCTGGTGCTCCATCGCTCCAGCCCATCGCTCCAGCCCTCCAGCCCTCACCACGCACCATACCCACTCCCCCTGCCAAGTTGCTGATTCACTTACCCTGTGCTGCTCCCGGACTGACATGTTGGAGGGTGCCCATTGGCCACTGCTTCCCCCCTCCGTCTGCTCCATGTCCCTGCCTTCATGCCCCCCTTCTGGGGAAGGGAGCCATGCTTTCACTGATCATCATGTTGTGTGTGGTGAGCTGTCATCGGGGCTGCCATTCCCAGCTATGGATGGATCCAGTGGTGGCTGGTGGGTCGGATGGGCTTCCCCTGTGTCTCTTCAGCATAACAGCAGCTGTGCACCTCCTCCTCCTTCCTCCTCCTCCTAGGCCAATGGGATCTCTTCTCCTTTTGGTCAATTGGGAAACGGGTCTCAGGAGCTGCTTCCTGATTGGCCGGGAGGAGAATCAATGTGTAGCAAATATTCATTCTCTATTGTCACACAACTGGGTGGGCTCAGGGTGTAGTGCTTTGCGTCCCAAGCCCACCCTTTTTTGAAGCCTATTAGAGTCCCTGGCTCTATTCACATGCTTAAAAAAAAAAAACCCTATTGGAAGCCATATGTCCGGCACCCCGCATGTAGATTGGGGGACGGACACATGGATAAGGGGGCCACCCCTGATGAGGAGCCAATCAGTTGCAGTTCAGTGCTTATGTGTTAGTATAAAGCATACTGATAGGTGGAGAGAGCAGAGAGACAATGAGACGGGCCTACCCTGTCACAGGTTGGGGAAGTTTCAAAACCTGAAAGCGTTACTGAATTGCAGCAGAAAAAAATACCATCACCAGCCGTAGCAGACAGGGCCGCATTGTGTGTTAAAAGAGTCCAGTCTCAAGACTGGATAGACTGACATAAAAACTTGTTGGCAGATAAAACAGCTACCATATGTATATCTGTTTATATCTGTTTTACCTTTGAGTTTAGTTGTTAGCCTGGAGTTCAGCTTTAAATATGGTAGTTACAAATATAGGTTCACAAATGTTTAATAATTGTTAACTTTCTGTGTATTTTGTATATTCTAGTAATGGACAAATAAGACAGCACTGTGTTGGCTTGTATTTCCCAATATCTCACTAATAAAGCTTATGGCAAAAAATAATCTTCTAACAGAAAATGAAAATCCAATATCTATCTACATTTTAATTCTAATTTCAAAAAAAGCAATTTACAGAATCATTTGTTCTATCAATATGCAATATAACTCAGTATCATTATTAAATCAGCCACGCATTGTGCAATTAGAATTTTAATATTAGCTTGTTACTAATTAACCAATTCATAATATGCATATGTATGACCTCTGTCATTGTGTTTGCTTTGAAATCAGTTTAGGTCCAATTAATTAAAATTGTATTGTCTAATAGAGAGCATTCAGGCTGTTCCCTATGCAATCAAAAATTTTCAATCCAAATTTTCCTGTTTATAAAATAACCACATCCTTTCAAAACTGTACAAATACTTGTAGTTTTTGCGTGCTACCTAATATTCCTTTAGTTATCTTATAAGTCCTTATTTGATTATTAACTTAAAAAAAACATAATAAAATACTGTCTAAAACATTTTTATGTAAAGTGAAATGTAACATACTTAAAGTGACATTAAAGCTTCATTTTTTTTAAATTAAAATAACAAACATGTCATATTTACCTGCTCTGTGCAATGGTTTTGCACAGAGCAGCCCCAATCCTCTTCTTCTGGGGTCCCCCGCTGGCATTTCAGACTCCTCCTCTTCAAAGCTATTTTCCAAGGGGCACTTGTATGAGCTCATTAGGCACACCATTTGATTGACAGCAGCAGGAGTCAAAGTCTCCAGCTGCTATCAGACAGCCTGATGAGGAGGCAGACAGCAGTGAGAGAGTGAAAAACCTTAAGGCTTTAGAACCACTTAAATATATCAATGGGTTCAAGGACTAATTGGATTATTATATCTGTTGTGTACTCCAGTGGGAGAACCTCCCTGTTGCAGTTCCTAGTCCTGCTCCCTCTCAGATCCTCCTCTTTTCAGGTCTCGCTTTGCTCTGCTGGCCCCTCCCTCCTGTCGAGTGCCCCCACAGCAAGCAACTTGCTATGGGGGCATCTGAGCCGAGCTGCAGCTCCCTGTGTCCATTCAGACATGATTTTACAACCACTTTAACTTTGACCTTTTGCTGGTGCCATAAACCTAAAGACAAATTCAAATACTTCATAGATCATGGTTGGAAGAGCTTGTTAAGAATTGTTAGCTTAGATTTGCATGTGCATATGTGTATCAGTATCAGTATAGGGGCTATGCACTCACCGGCCACTTTCTTAGGTACACCTTGCTAGTACCTGGTTTGGAGCCCCTTTTGGCTTAATTCTTTGTGGCATAGATTCAACAAGGTGTTGGAAACATCCCTCAGAGATTTTGGTCCATATTGAAATGATAGTGAATAATGAAATGCAGTTGCTGCAGATTTATGTGAATCTTCCGTTCCACCACATCCCAAAGATGCTCTATTGGATTGAGGTCATTGAAGTACAGTGAACACATTGTCATGTTCAAGAAACCAGTTTGAGATGATTTGAGCAGGTATAGTTTGAATGGGGACTAAAGTATTTTAAAAGTTTTAGACACATATGAGTAAAGATTTATTGAAGTATATAAAAACCTCTATTTTCAGCTCCCATTTGGCCTGATAAATATACCAATTATTATTATTTTTTTTTTAATATCTGTTCATGTCTGTTCATCCTGCCTGAAATCATACGAGCTAGTAACTTCCTGTTCTCTCTGTTGTGCTCCATTTCTATTAATTCAATTGTACCCAGCTATCTTGTTTGACTACAATACACCTCCCCTATGTTGTGGAGAAAAGGATGGAGGTACACTGTAGTCCTCTCCTAATATGACAACACTCCTCCATAGATACAGTATGTTGAGTGAATGTTGTGACCCTATGGCAGGGCAGGAAATGAGTTTTTGTCTGTCAGAATCACCAGGTGAATATTAAAGGAAATACTTGAAAAAGAAAAACTATTGCAGCCACAGTATATAAGTCTTATAAGCTACAATATATTATTATTATTATTATTTTTACTTTTACTGAGAATAATAATTATATTTTGCTATGCTTGAATGCGCTATAATGATTCAAGAAGGATTTTATTAAAAAGGCCCAATTTGCAGACTTATAACAGTCATATTGTGCTTGCTAAATCATTCATTCTATCAAGATATAATAATAGAAAGAAAATGGTTTGTCTTTTCAAAGAGTATAAATTAAAAAAAAGAAAAAAAAAACAGATACACATTACTTTTCATTATATGGTCCGGTTTTGTCTCTAATGAAATCAAGTAATAATGGGATCCACTTTAACTCACTTGTCTAACTTAATTTTCCACTGTAATGAAGCAAGTATGTTCAGCTGTATTTTTGAACTGTTATAAACTAGAGCAGTGTAATGTACACAGCTCCTTATTAGACTGTGAATTAGCCACTATGGAGCCCATTTACTAAAGCTGTAAAGTAGTTCAAAATAATAAGGTTTTAGCAACAAATAGTATTTTCCAATGTTGAAGTAGTATAACAATCCTGTTTTTTCTGTTTTTTCTGTTAACTCCTCACAAGTTGAGTTGAGTGCACATGCTCAGCATCATATCCAGGGGTTGTCATTGGGAAATAGATGTACGAGTGCTGCCAGCATTGCTGCAGAGGTTGAAGGGGTGGGGGGGTGAGCCTGACACTGCATCAAATTGGTCTGAATGCTTGTGTTTCAGAAGGAAGCCACTTCTGAAGACGATGCACAAGAAAGCCTGCAAACAGTTTGCTGAAGACAAACAGACTAAGGACATGGATTACTGGAACCATGTCCTGTGGTCTGATGAGACCAAGATAAACTTTTTTGGTTCAGATGGTGTCAAGCATGTGTGGTGGCAACCAGGTGAGGAGTACAAAGACAAGTGTGCCGTGTACCATGAAATACTGAAGCAGAGCATGATTCCCTCCCTTCAGAGACTGAGCCACAGGGCAGTATTCCAAGATGATAATGACCCCAAACACACCTCCAAGATGACCACTGCCTTGCTAAAGAAGCTGAGGGTAAAGGTGATGGACTGGCCAAGCATGTCTCCAGACCTAAACTCCATTGAGCATCTGTGGGGCATCCTCAAATGGAAGGTGGAGGAGCACACAGTCTCTAACACCCACCAGCTCTGTAATGTCATCATGGAGGAGTGGAATAGGACCCCAGTGGCAACCTGTGAAGCTCTGTTGAACTCCATGCTCGAGAGGGTTAAGGCAATGGTGGAAAATAATGATGGCCACACAAACTATTGACTTTTTGGGCCCAATTTGGACATTTTCCCTTGTTGGTGTACTCACTTTTGTTGCCAGCGGTTAGGCATTAATGGCTGTGTGTTGAGTTATTTTGAGGGGACAGCACATTTACACTGTTAAACAAGCTGTACACTCACTACTTTACATTGTAGCAAAGTGTCATTTCTTCAGTGTTGTCACAGAAAAAAGATATAATAAAATATTTACAAAAATGTGAGAGGTGTACTCACTTTTGAGAGATACTGTATATAAGTACCTGTAAAAATAATCTATATTTGGTATTTATTCTCTCTAATCTTTATGTTATCTCCATCGTAAATAATTCTCCATCTTAAATAAAAATAATCTTTATTTGGTATTTTTTCTCACTAATCTTTGTTATCTCCATCTTAAATAATTCAATTTACTGCTGTCCTCAATAAACATATCCTCATAGAAACGTACAGTTAATGCCAGCCTGAAGCTACTTGTCTATTAAGAAAACACAACTGTGCAATTATCTTTGTGCTTTGACTACAAAACACAGAAAGATAATATATCATGGGTGTGGTGAATTCAGCATATTTATACAATAAAGCCTTGAATGAATTGCAAAAAATAAATCTATCTATGCCAGTAATGAAAATGTTACGTGTATTACTGGTCCATTAGAACCTGTAATGGGGAACATGTACAATGCAAAAGTTTAAAATATGCCTGTTGACATTAATACAGTACTGCATCGCAGCAATCTCAGTGTGATATCTGTGAACTGTGATGTATTTTTTATTACCAGATTTCAAAAAGAAAAGTTAACAGTCCTCTTCTTCCCTTATATATTTCAACATTCAAATCTCAGTGGTCAAAATGTCTTTGATTAATTATTTATGTATACAAGTCCTATTTAAGGATATGCATTGAACCCAGCCTGCTCATGGCTTGACAAACTGCTGATCAGAGTGACCAAATTTGGCCAGTTCACCTGCCCTGAACACCCACCTCCTGTTTGTAAACAAACCAACTGAGGACACATTCAGCGTCATTGACCAAATATGGTCATGTTTACAAGCACCAGCAAGCAGGAATCTGTCATTTTCAACTGGAGTAATGGTGAGGAAGTGTCATCATACAGTGAGTGGAGGGGTAATAATGTCAGACAGTGGGTTGCCTTGGTGGCAAGTTGTCATGTTTGACAAGGATCTACATCACTGGAAGATGTGATTGACATGTGACTTACATTGGGGGGGCATTGTTTACTTTTTTAAATAAGGGAATTTATCATAGTGGTTTTATATTTTTGTGTTAAGTGAGTAAAAAGGTGTACTTGTGTACCCCATACTCATTGCTCTGGGAGGATGAAAGCTGGGGCCCCTTATCATGAAACATGCTTCGAGATTCTGGCAAGTTCTCTCCAGACACCCCACATCTGGCCCCCCAAGGGAAAGAGACCCTAGTCCCCTCAACATGGGAACAAGGTGCCTTGAAAGGGGGAGAGGCCTTGCCAATCTACCTTGCAAGGTACCCCCCAATGTTGAAGGCATGTTACCTGATATAGTTCAAGAGGTAGGACACTAGCTACCTGTGCTGTCTAGTTAAGGGTCTGGTTTGAATTTTAGGGGGACTCCACTTGCAAGTTACTTTGTCCCAATGTTGAGGGGACAAGTAACTCATCCCCACACCCTATCCTCAAAAAAGGATGTAGGAGTTTATGGAGGGATCATATTCTGGAATCCCCTTTATAATAAAAGGGCCTCCAGATATACACCCCCTAGGGGAATGATTCAAGGGAAAATGAGTGCCCTTTCTTGGTAATTCCCCCAAAGATGTAAAAATTAAATAAAAGCACAGACACTATGACAGAGTTCTTAATTTGAAAAAATAAATAAACAATCCTCCCCAATGTAAATCCAATGTCAATCACACCATTTATCAATATACTATAGATCCCTGTCAGTCATGATAACCCATTAACTGACAATATTTCTATGCCACCATGTCAACCTGCCTCTCTAAGAAACATCTAGAAATGTTATTTGTGCCTAAGTAGTACTTTGAATGTACCCTTTGTCTAGATTTCCTCTTGAGAAGCAACAGGCACCGCTGCCTCTGACTGTTAGTTAGTTGGAAATGTGGAGTGAAATGTGTTGATGTCACTTCTAAGCTGTTCACTGTTCTCCTTGCTGGAGTCTCTGACATGAGGAATATACCAAGATGACTGCCTCCACATAGAAAAAAAATGATCGAACAAGGCATACTAAGTAATGAAGAAAATGTCAGCTGAAGGGGAGACTAGAAACAATATTGACAACTTGCCCTTTAACCTCTGCCTGTCCTTTTTGGACACAGCTTATAGAGTTTGATTCCTATTCCCACCTAACCCTGAAATATGCCTAGCTCTCTCCTCAACCCAACCTTAAGACTGCTTTAAATGGGCATTGTCAGTGTGGCAAAACCAGGCAATTGAGGCACGTTTTAAAATGTGCTTAGTGGCCTATCACTGGATGGCCCTGTACTCATTGCCATAGATGCAAGGCTTTGTGACATTTCAAAAAATAGGGCATGGTGTGTTTGGCAGGGAATATTGCCTGCCAATGCACCCCATGAAAACTAATGTGGCCTCACCCCAACCACGCTGAAATCGCTTTCAGTGTGAAACCGTTCTTCAAACAGGCAAGTGGGAGGTAGCTTATCCCCCCCCCCCCGATCACCTGCTAACTGTGGACCATTTGCTGCTGACAAAGTGATCCACCACAGATTATGAGTAAGTAGCATTTCCAATGTGAAAGGGGCTTAGACTTAACCTTAATATGCTCCAAAGCTGTCGGAACAAAGGCACACTATCACGTAGTCTCACAGGGTCAGGATTTTTTTATTATTATTATTTTTCAGAATTAGAGTAGCACCAACAATTTGTGAAGAGTTTTACAAAGTATGGGCAGACAGTACAGTTACAATGCAATTCAATACAAGAGGAATCAGGGGGGCCCTACTCACCAGAGCTTACAATCCAAGAGGGAGGGTCAAGTGATACAAAAGTTAATACATGTGGGGGATGAGCTGTTGGAGAGAATAACAAAAAAAATTGTGGAGGCAGGATAACCTTCTCTAAAGAGATGGTTTTTTAGAGATTGCCTACAGTAGGAGATAGTCAGATCAATTGAGGTAAGGCATTTCAGAGTATGGGAAGCCAAAGGCTACTGCTTTTTGAGCAAATCCTAAACTTTTGCTATCCTTTTTTTTTTTCAAAAATAAGCCATTGAGTGATTTAAACACCAAGTCTGTATAACAACAAAGGCTGTAATGTTATAATTATTGTTGGCATATAGTGATGTAAAGTCTTAGTCAAGGCATATGCAGTTCAAATCTTGGGTGGTTCGGCACCATTAAGGGGCAGGTTGAATGTACCAAGTTGATTGATCCTTCAATTTGGGCACAACCAGCCTGCCAGATTCTCTTGCAATGATTGCTAGCTGCTGCTATAGCCACTAGCAATAATCACTATCTTCTCCAGTGGGGACAGCTACCCCCCCCCCCCCCCGGCCGGGAGAAGGCAATGGCCCGGCAGGAGGGATTCCCGCATCAATCCTTTGTTAATGGGGTAATTGACCGAATTTTGTTCCTGCAACCCATGTATGGCTGACCTAAGATCTTAAATAGTTGCCAAATGATGTGATCAACAAATACAAAACTGTCATCTTTTTAAAACCACAGTAACCCATAGGAGCCTATCGTATTTCACCTTTTAGTATTTTTGAACACTAAAAGATAATTTTCATCCTCAACGCCATATTAATAAAGCCACATAGTATCATTGGAATCAATGTGAGTGTATGGTAACCGCTGCCAGTTTCAAACCATTTTTTTAATGTCTTCATTGCAGTGATTTTATGGTGGTTGTAATGTGTGATGACCTGTTTCATTTGCTGTTTTCTTTGAGTATATTGAAATCAATAAGACTGTTTACATTCAATAGGCACATACAATTTGCACAAACAGGAACACAATATTATCTTTGAAAAATTAAAACCTCTTATTTACACCTACATTATGTCTCTATATATATTTTATTAAAATGTAATGAAATAATTTTAAAATAAACATTGCTTTGTATGTACACCTACTGAAACACCAACATGACCTGAGTCTTTGAAAAGCAATTTTTAACACATAAAATCATAAATAAAAACCAATGTCTTAGCCAAATTTCCAGGCCTCACAGGGGACAATATTAGTGCCTGCATTATGACTATAGAAGCTGACAGATGGGCTTAACATTTAGCATTAGAGGTGTTTGATAGTATATTGGACCTTGATCAACTACTGGAGTTTTGTTTTCTTCCTATATACAGGACATTTAACATGCAGGCATGCCACTACCCCTGCTGGAGGGCATGTTTTTCTCTTGTTCAACGCAAGTGTGAATATCCCAATTCTCAAATTGTTGCCTGCATCTTATGTCACCTAGCACACAGTTCAGTTTATTTATCCAATTAAAAAAATCAAATACTGCCTAGAGTAATTCAAAGAACATTGACAAAGTGTTAAAGTGATCTCAACAAACTGCTTACATTTTGTGGCTGCCATTAAGAACACAATATTCCCCTATCACTTATGTTCTGCTATGTTATGCAAGTTATAGTATGTTATAAAAACACTTACTGTTACTGTACATTGTCTCCCACTAACCACAGTTTCAGCTCTCATCTTTTGTCTCTTTGTAGGTAACCTGTTCTCTAAGAGGTCTCCCTTTTCATTAATGCCTTGAATAGTAATTCATAAATCCTGGTAATCACAAATTGGAGTCTTCAGATATCCTAAAGCCATTATAAACTATATTACGAAAAGTATTGGGACACCTGCCTTAACACGCACATTAATTTTATTGACATCCCAGTCTTGGTTCACCCTTTACAGCTATAACAGCTTCAACTCTTCTGGGAAGGCTGTCCATAAGGTTTAGAAGTGTGTCTATGGGAATGTTTGACCGTTCTTCCGGAAGCGCATTTGTGAGGTCAGGCACTGATGTGGGCGAGAAGGCCTGGCTCGCAGTCTCCACTCTAATTCATCCCAAAGATGTTCTATTGGATTGAGGTCAGAACTCTGCAAAGGGTGGGCCAACTCAATATTGACCCCTACGGACTAAGTTCATGTGCATGTAAAGGCGGGCATCCTAATACTTTTGGTAATATAGTGTATATGGGAAACAGAGCAATGTGATGATTCTTTTTAAACCAAAACTAGGCTACTTGTCCACAATCTACTGAATGACAGATGATTATTTTCTCCAAGAGTTACTGTAATGTAGCATAAATTTATCCTTATGGATCAGCGATGAAAAAAAGTATTTGGATCAAAAATCTCCCATCCAGCTTCTCACACATGATAGCTATGTCACCAAAACTGGTGAGATTTTTGTGAAATTGTCTGCATTGTGTCTACACTGTTTATTCAAATCTTACTTTTAACGGGTTCAGCTTTAAACACAAGACATTTTTGAGAATAAGACAGTTTGTTGGGGGGACTGTATTATACACCATACAGTACATAAACCTACAGTGGGTATGGAAAGTATTCAGACCCCCTTAAATTTTTCACTCTTTGTTATATTGCAGCCATTTGCTAAAATAATTTAAGTTCATTTATTTTCCTCATTAATGTACACACAGCACCCCACATTGACAGAAGAACACAGAATTGTTGAAATTTTTGCAGATTTATTAACCACTTCCTTACCGGCGTATTGTAAAAATACGCCGGCAAGGTGGACTCCCCATCCTAAGTGGACGTCATATGACGTCCTCTTGTTTTCGCCGCTTTGCGGGCCCTCAGGGGCCCGCATCGCGGCGATCGGGGACCGGCCGTGTCCCTCGGGACCCCGGCCTTCCGTGATCGGGGTAAAGAGCCAATAAAATTGGCTCTTTACCGCGTGACCGGCTGTGTCCTATCACAGCCGGTCACTGACAACAAAGGAGACCGAGCGGCGTGCACGCCGCTCGCGCGCGCCCCCGGGGGCGCGCAGCGCGGCGATCGGGGGGCGGGCTTGTCCCTCGGACAATGCCCGACCCCGATCACGGTAAAGAGCCAATAGTATTGGCTCTTTACCACGTGACCGG
>BLSH010206778.1:1233137-1245774 GCA_018402905.1 Glandirana rugosa
AAAGTACACAGAACGTGACTCCTCTCCGAAGGCAGCCCGGTGAGACGGTATTTCGGGGTTGACCACTCCCGACGTCACTACCAACTGAAAAATGTTGAAAGAGGGTAGAGGGCTGACGTAGAGACCTCGGTGTCACTAGAAACCCAAGAAGAAATGGAGAGAGTGGTTCCGAGAAGAGGGGGGCTATCGAGTCAGGGTTAGTAGAAGGTAAATTCCTAATACCTCCGGTGACACGAGAATCCTTGGAATTCACGTCGTCTTTAAAAAAAAACACTGGAACCGGTCTAGAAACGGAACGGTGTTAAGACAGAGACTCGAGAAATCCGTCAAGGAAACTGGAGTACTAAGAGTAAACGAGACTGTACACACCTGTCTATATAAGACCTTACAGCTCACAGTGCATGTCAGAGCAAATGAGAATCATGAGGTCAAAGGAACTGCCTAAAGAGCTCAGAGACAGAATTGTGGCAAGGCAAAGATCTGGCCAAGGTCACAAAAAAAAATTTCTGCTGCACTTAAGGTTCCTAAGAGCACAGTGGCCTCCATAATCCTTAAATGGAAGATGATTGGGACTGAGCTATCGGGGGGAGAAGAGCCTTGGTGAGAGAGGTAAAGAAGAACCCAAAGATCACTGTGGCTCCAGAGATGCAGTCGGGAGATGGGAGAAAGTTGTAAAAAGTCAACCATCACTGCAGCCCTCACCAGTTGGGGCTTTATGGCAGAGTGGCCCGACGGAAGCCTCTCCTCAGTGCAAGACACATGAAAACCAGGAACTGCTCATCACCTGTCCAAGACAGTCCCAACAGTGAAGCATGGTGGTGGCAGCATCATGCTGTGGGGGTGTTTGTCAGCTGCAGGGACAGGACGACTGGTTGCAATTGAGGGAAAGATGAATGCGGCCAAGTACAGGGATAACCTGGATGAAAACCTTCTCCAGAGTGCTCAGGACCTCAGACTGGGCTGAAGGTTTACCTTCCAACAAGACAATGACCCTAAGCACACAGCTAAATTAATGAAGGAGTGGCTTCACAACAACTTTGTGACTGTTCTTGAATGGCCCAGCCAGAGCCCTGACTTAAACCCAATTGAGCATCTCTGGAGAGACCTAAGAATGGCTGTCCACCAATGTTCACCATCCAACCTGACAGGACTGGAGAATGGCCCAGCCAGAGCCCTGACTTAAACCCAATTGAGCATCTCTGGAGAGACCTAAGAATGGCTGTCCACCAATGTTCACCATCCAACCTGACAGGACTGGAGAGGATCTGCAAGGAGGAATGGCAGAGGATCCCCAAATCCAGGTGTGAAAAACTTGTTGCATCTTTCCCAAAAAGACTCATGGCTGTATTAGATCAAAAGGGTGCTTCTACTAAATACTGAGCCAAGGGTCTGAATACTTAGCACCATGTGTTATTTCAGTTTTCCTTTTTTAATAAATATGCAAAAATGTCAACAATGCTGTGTTTTTCTGTCAATATGGGGTGCTGTGCGTACATTGAGGGGAAAAAATGAACTTAAATGATTTTAGAAAATGGCTGCAATATAACAAGGAGCAAAACATTTAAGGGGGTCTGAATACTTTCTGTACCCACTGTATGTATTTTGATATACCATGGTTTGGTAGGAAATGGGTTAATCCTGTGGAGTGGCCACATATTAAAAGTGATTACCCTAGCAAGTAAATACACTAAAGAATGGAAACAATTTTTCTTACAGTTTTTCTGTCACTGTATACCAAAACATTCTTGATATGCATCTCTCTTTTAAACTTGCAGACATCTCTATCACACCCTATGAGTCATTTATAAAACAGTGTCTGTGAACAACCAAGCAGAAGTAATTTGAAGTGACTTTTTTGGAAATGTTGCTGTATTTTTAGAAAAACTGAAACATTTTATTTTCTGTTTTCAGTGTTGTATTTGAGTTTACCATGCAGTAAGATGAGGACTTGGTTAACAAATGAGAAAATACAGATTGTGTGGTATTTTTAAAAACAAAAATCAGGTAGTAGAAAACGTGACAAAATGACAATATTTTTGGTACTAATACGCAATGAACAAGTTCTGTGAAATGTGTTGTGCTATCATATAAACAGCATATAAGTGCCTTATGAAAAATTGAATAAATATCATACCATATATATACATATAACATAAATTAGTATTATTATTATACAGGATTTATATGGCGCCAACAGTTTGCGCAGCGCTTTACAATATTGGGGCTGACAGTACAATTACAATACAAACCAATACAGGAGGAATCAGAGGGCCCTGCTCATTAGAGCTTACAATCTAGAAGGGAGGGTCAAGAGGGACAAAAGGTAATAAATGTGGGGGATGATCTGATGATGAAAATGAAAATACAGTTGTTAGGTGTGTGTTGGATAGGCTTCTCTAAAGAGAAGGGTTTTCAGGGATTGTCTAAAAGCTAATAGAGTAGAAGATAATTGGACAGTTTGGGGTAAGGTGTTCCATAGGATTGGAGAGGCTCTGGAAAAGTCCTGGAGGCGAGCATGGGAGGAGGTGATGAGGGAGCTAGAGAGCAGGAGACCTTGAGAAGAATGAAGAGAACAAATAGGTTGGTATTTAGAGATAAGGCTGGCGATGTAACTGGGGGCTGAGTTGTGGGTGGCTTTGTAAGTAGTTGTTAGTATTTTGAATTTAATTTGTTGGGTGAGTGGAAGCCAGTGGAGGGATTGACAGAGAGGGGTAGCAAACACAGAGAGATTGGTAAGGTGAATAAGTCTTGCAGCAGTATTCATGATGGATTGAAGGGGGGATAGCCTATGTAAAGGTAAGCCAAGGAGGAGGGGGGTTGCAGTAGTCGAGACGAGAGATGACCAGGGAGTGGGTTAAGTGCTTTGTTGTGTCGTTGGAGGTGTATTTTGGAAATGTTGCAGAGGATGAGGCGGCAAGATTTGGACAGTGATTCAATGTGGGGCTTAAAGGAGAGTTCAGAGTCCAGAACTACACCTAGGACCTTGGCATGCGGGGATGGGTTTATAGTTGTGCCATCAATTTTGACAGAGAGATCAGGGGAAGGAGCATATGGGGGAGGAAAAATTATAAGTTCAGTTTTGGATAGATAAATATAACAAATGTATCAAAATAATTCAATACTAGCAATCCCAATTCATAAAGTGCATATATTATCAAGGGGAGGATATAATAAAAAGTCCCAAGCTTTCAAGTGGTCTTCTTGGCTATCACATTCTAGATGTACTGTACAAGTATAAGTTCTTGTTGAATGTTCCTTGTTGAAATGTACTTCACCGGATCAATATACTGGAACTCCCATTCCAACCACTTCCTTCCCTATCCCTTCCCAACCCCCCCAACCCCCCCCGGAGCCTCCATCACCAATATATCCACCTGTAAGCACATTACACTGACCTGTTTGGAATTTACTTATCTTGTCAATATTATAAGTGTGTTTTGTGAGTTATTTTTTGTTGTGCTCCAGTTGGAACATCTGCTAAGATTTACCATGTAATGCTAAATATGTTTTTGAAAACTCAATAATGAATATCGAATATAAACCTTCCACACTCAATAAAAAACATTAAAAAAAGTCCCAAGCTGAACAGTGTTAAATTGACAATTATCAGTGCTCCACTGCACCTCCTAAAGGCTTGTGATTCTAGTGATCACCACAGTGCTTCACTCACAAACAGACAAATCAGCCTCTTACCAGACATCAAGACCTCATTAAGGGGTCTGACTTTGCCTTTAGTGAGAACACCCCTCACTCTGGGCATAGCAACATGGCATGCAAGCAATCAGCATTCACAGTTTCAGATAACAGTTTGGCCTCCCAATGCAGATCTCCACAGCACTTTCCACAGTAAGACTAAAACAGCATGTTCATATCAGATGGGGTGGGATTTATATAAAGATAGGAAGATGGACACTCATTGTGCAATGTCCACAAAAAAACAATTTTATCAAAAACAGACATATACTCACAAGCGCAATAAGAAATCAGGCATCAGGTACAAAAACCTTGTCCAATGCCCCAGAGGGCATGCTGATGTCACTGTTACAACCTCCGCCCTACGTAAATTTAATCGTAATATATGTCATCACTGGGGCAATGGAGAGGAGACTAATATACTGTACAATGTATAAGTGATTGGTGCGACTAACTCTGTATTAAGATATTTTCAAGCAAGTAAAACTTGTAGCCCCACAATTTTTTTTAACATTCTTAATTTTGTAGTAGAACAAGATAAAATTCCTAACTGATGTCTGAAATATAGAGCAAGGTGGTGGGAGCACGTTTGAGAAGTGTTATAAGGAAATGGAGAATGTTAGCAAACAATGCTTTATCGGAATGTTTAGTGAGACAGTTTGTTTATATTTTCTTTTTGCTTGGGGTTACTAGAATATATCTGCAGCTTTTTCTGATTACTATCTTGGTGTATGTTGCCTTAGAGTTCAGTGTAACTCAATGGCAAGCCTATTTTTTTTTTAAACAATTTATTAGGTTTTTTCAAAATACAAAAGTGCAAGTAACACCGTACAATCCGATAGATTTCAAAGGTAGTCAGAAATAAGCACAGTATATATAAACGGTTACCTCGTATACACAAAGCAAGTGAGGGAAATTGGGCGTACAATAGAGTAAGGGGGGGTGATACACTGTAGCAATGAATGACATCATCATCATCATCATTGCCTTTATCCTCTTTGAGTGCTGAAATATGAGAGGGAGTGTAAGGGCCTTTACACAAGTGTGAGAGTAATTTGCCCAGTTTATTTCCGTACTTATGGAGCTTGTGTTCAAGCGCTGTATGAAAAATATTTTCCTGTGTCCCTACCCAAAGGTCAAATCTGTCTTTGGCCCAACGCCATGTTTCCCTGTTAGGTGATGAGTTGTCGCCACTAAGGTTGATATGAGCTTGGCGTAAAGAGTTGCTAGCCATCTGATACTCACGGAGGGCCTTTTTTTGTAGGCTGAGGAGTATGAAATGATCCTACCTTGGAGAATAGATTTACCTGTCTCCCAAAATAGGTTGGGGTTGGAGGCATGCTCAGCGTTAGTGGCGGCAAATTCATTCCACATTTTGGTCATGGTTTGTTTGAGTGATTGGTCTTTTGCTAAATAGGAGGGGCAGTTCCAGATTCTCAGGGAGTTGTGGGGAACAAAGTTTTTAAGATTGATGGACACTGGTGTGTGATCTGAGATTGCTATGTCATGTATGGAAGGGTCTGAGGCATTTGGCAGCAATGATGAATTAATAAAAATATAATCAATTCTAGATAAAGAATTGTGAGGGGTAAGAAGAAAGTAAAGTCTCTTCCCTCCGGGTTCGACAATCTCCAAAAGTTGTTCAGTCCAAGACTATACGCCCATTGGGACAGGTGGGTCGTGGTGGCAGGATGTGGGGTATGGATGCGGGGAGAATGGGTTAGTCTGTCTTCCTTGGGGTTGGCTACTGAGTTACAATTTCCTGTGATTAAGAGTGGTAAATGGAGGTGTGGCACAATGTGGACTGTGAGCTGTTGGAACAAATGTTTTGGTGGGGAGTTTGGGGCTTTGACCGCCGTTAGAGCCCCCTCGTGGTCAGACGTTTTAAGTTTTAAGTGAGGAGGTGGCCCTCTTGATCAGTGAGGGTGGAAACAATATCACATGGTAGGGATTTGTTGATCAGCAATAATATTCCTGCTTTACTTTTGTTAGAGGGGGGACCTGTGATTTGGCCAACCCATAATTTTTTCATGCGTGGGTAGTCTGTTTCAGTGAGGTGTGTCTCCTGCAGAACTGCAATGTCAGCTTTGAGTCTTTTTAAATGGCAAAGAATAGACATGTGTTTGTTAGGGAATCTGAGGCCTTTCTCATTCCAGAAAACAACTTTTATGAATATGGATGGTGATAGTAGATGAAGTAAGCATGGTTTAGTTGATTAGGGTTGCCTTGTTGGGGGGTGTGATGGTATATTAGTGTGGATGGTGTGCTCAAGTGTGTATCAGTGTTGGGAGAGAGAAGAAGGGGAAAGGAGGCAGGGCTGAATGTGAACAACGGGGAGCAGAATTGTTGATAAAACATACTAGCACAACACATACCCAATGAAGTTTTGACTTCTCTTTTTTCCTCATGTGACATGCATCACAGCGTTACCAAAGGGTGCTCTTGTGTGGGGAGGCATTCCACCAGCTTGCAAGGGATCATCTTTAAAGAGAGCCTGGCATTTTGGAAAAAGAGAGAAAGGTAGATAAGCCCTCTTAGGGGTAGACATTTTAAGGAGCAAAGAGCCTAGTATTCGGTAAAGCTGTGGATGGCTGAGGGATTCAGGATCGGGTAAAACAAGAAGAAAAATATTAATCCAGGTAGAAACCAAAAAATAAAAACACGATTGGAAACAGTCAGAAGGTCTTCAACCAGGTAACAAATGGTGGGTGACCTGGGAGAGGGCACACTGGATAATATTCAAACCTAGGAGTGGTCATTGTAATACATCACCCAGAGTGGTATAATTGTGGACATGGGTTCAGGGTAGGTGTAGATGGGTCATTGCCAGTTCCCATGGTTGGGTGCATCCGTAAGACTCAGTTTCTTAGCTGGGTCCTTCCTTGGGCTCCTCTGGTTTCTTGACACACCCGTCCGGAGGTCACTTGGTGGAGTGGTAGTATCCAATGGAATGTGGAGAAAGGCTTTGGGGTAATGCATGGCTTCTTCGGGCATGGAGAAGGATTTAGATTCCCTGGAGGGGTCAAAGAAACACATTACTGCCAGATAGACTACTGAGAATTTGGTACCTTTTTGGAAGAGCGCTGCACAGATGGGTTGGAATGGTTTGTGTCTCCTGGTGAAATGGTGAGGCGTGACTGGTGACCCCCTATATTGCCCGCACTCACCAGATGCTATGGACCCACTGCTTTTCAGTCAGTGGATCAAACAGGCTGAACGGGGTAAACTCCAATCCAACCGGGACCACAAATTAGGAAATCCAAAGCTCCAAGGCACTCAAAAGAAATAAAAAGATTCCATAGTGCAGACTGCTGACCAGCAATTTTATTGCGCAAATTAAAAGCTACTTACAAAATCGGTCTTTAAAACAAGCATCAGATCAAAGCGTACTCATTCCGTGGGTTGTGTGGCGTGCGTTCCAACTTGCAACCACGCTACCGGAAGTGACGTCAGTGACCGCGACAGACCCGGAAGTGACGTCAACGCGTTTCCCTCGTCATAGGAGCCTCATCACAGACCTGATCAGAAATGATGCAGAGGTGACCAAATACCACCAAAAGAAGCTCTATTTGTGGGAAAATGCCCGCAAATTTAGTTTGGGTACAACGTTGCAGGACCATGCAATTGTCAGATAAAGCGACGCAGTGCTGAAAAAGTTCTCTGGTCCTTCAATGGGAAATCCTTCCGGGGGAGAAATGGTTAATAGCAGCGGGAGCTATTAGCTCCCACTGCTGTCAATCTACTGCTGTGACACGGAAGTGGGGGATGGGGCCGAGTCCCGCTGTCTGTGTCGATGGATGCAGCAGCGGGACTCGGAAGTGAGCACACCCCCCGGCACTTCAGGCCCCTCTTCTTTGGCAGGTGCCCCCATGGAAATCTGCCCGCATGGAAGAGGAGGGGCCTGGAGTGCCAACGGGGTAACCCCAGAAGGGGTGGATTGAGGCTGCTCTGTGCAAAACCATTGCACAGAGCAGGTAAGTATAGACATGTCTGTTATTTTTATTTAAAAAAAACAAAAAAATCAATGGTTTACAACCACGTTAACGTAATCATATACATATACAATCCTAATACTTTGAGTGTGTAAAACTCCCAGGCAAGGACACAGTGGGGGGGGGGGGGGGTAATTAAAACTGGTGCACACATCTGGTGCAGCTGTGCATAGTAAACAATCAGCTTCTAACTTTAGCTTGTTCAATTAGGCTTTGACAATAAAACCTAGCAGTTGATTGGTTATTATGAACAGCTGCACTAAATTCCGTGTGCTCCAGTTTTAATAATTCCCCCCTTGTATCTACTGTCCTATTCTATCAATTATTCTCCCACAATATTATTTAGGACTACTTATCTTATTACCAGCTTGTTTATGATAATCCGCTCTAACATGTTACACAGGCACTAAAAGTGTTCAAATTCACTCATTTAGCTTGAAATGTCTATATATCGATCTTGTAAAGATTTACCATTCCCTCCAAGGAACCTGAACAAAGTGGCCATACATCATTGACTAGTGGCTCTGTTGCTTAACCATAATGCAGATTTTACAGTGTTATTTATGCTGAATATTAATTATTAATACTTCAGGGAAGCTCATTAGCTTTGGGTGCTGCTGTCAGTTCTTAAGTAATCTGGCTTCAAACCTTTTACTGAAGTGGGAAACCTACTGTAGTCAGTGGCAAGTTACTCATCAGAATGCAAGAGCTCACTTTTGAAAGCATGCTTTAATAATGCTGCGTTTAGGAAATGCCTAGTAACATGCTATGATTCAGTTCAGCTGCTACCTTCAGACAGCACTGCTCTTCACTCAAAGCCCTTGTTTTCTCACTGCTCATAGCTTCACAGAAACAGGTGCTGCTAATACTGCTGTACTGTTTAGGTTTTTTTTCAAAATACAAATAGTTTGTATTAAAGCTACAGATGGCAGAAGGAACTGGATATTAATTTGGTTACTGTATTTTAGGAGTAGACCTGATTTGTACAACAGCTGGGGGAAGCATATTCTATTTTTAGAATGATAATGCGTTCTTTAGTTGCTACGTCATACAACAAAAATGTGATAACCTCTACTCCATCCTCTTCCATTTTTACTGGTATAAGTGATTTTAGAAATAAGTGTTCATATAAACTTTGTTTAGCTCAACCAATAAAAGACGAGGCAGCAGTCATCTAGAGACCTTGAGCAATGATTAGAGCATTTCCTTAATCATCTTTAACCACGTCAATACTATGCACTTAATACACTTTACTACCAGACCAATTTTCAGTTTTCAGTGCTGTTGCGCTTTGAATGACAATTGCGCGGTCGTGCGACGCTGCACCCAAAAACATTTCTTATCATTTTGTTCCCACAAATAGAGCTTTCTTTTGGTGGTATTTGATCACCCCTGCGGTTTTTATTTTTTGCGCTACAAATAAAAAAAGACCGAAAATTTTTAAAAAAAAAAATTCTCTATTTTTGTCACAAAACTTTGTAAATAAGTAAATTTTCTCCATCACGGGTGGGCACTGATGAGGCTACACTGACGGGCACTGATGTGGCAGTACTGATTGGCACTGATGAGGCAGCACTGATGAAGTGGCACTGATGGGTACTGAGAGGTGGCACTGATATACAGCACTGATGGGCACTGATATGCAGCACTGATGGACACTGCTAAGCGGCACTGATGGGCACTAATAGACAGCACTGATTGGCACTCATAGGCGGCACTGGGCACTGATAGGTGGCACTGATGGGCACTGATAGGTGGGCACTGGTAGGTGGCAATGGTGGGCACTGATATGTGGCACTGGTATGCATTGATAGGGGCACTGGTGGGCACTGATAGGGGCACTGGTGGGCACTGGTGGGCATATACATTGATAGGGGCTCATTCCCTGGTGGTCTAGGGTGGCATCAGAAGGTGGCACTGAGTGCCATCCACATTGGGCAGTATGTCACTTACCTGGTGGTCTAGGGGGGTCTCCCTGGTGGTCCAGATCGGCTCCCTGGTGGTCCCTAGTCGGCTCCCTGGTGGTCCTGGGTGGGCACATCCCTGGTGGTCCCTGGGCAGGCTCCCTGGTGGTCTAGGGTGGCGATCCGAGGGAGGGCTGTGCTGATAAATCATCAGCACAAACCCTCCCTGTCAGGGATGCAGCCAATCGGCTCTCCCCTCATCAGGTCCGCAGACCTGAGTACAGGAAAGCCGATAAACGGCTTTCCTGTATTACACTGTGACCAACCGTGATTGGTCACGGCTGATCACATGGTAAAGTGCTCCGGATCAAAGCATTTTACCGAGATCAGTATTGCGGGGAGTCTGACTGACCTCCCACACCACCGATCGCTGCGATGCTCGCCCCCCCGGGCGCGCGGCGGCTTGTTATCCTGAGGACGTCATATGACGTCCAGTCAGGATAACTGAGCCACTTCCCGGCCGTCATTTTGCATACGGCGGTCGGGAAGTGGTTAACCACCTCAATACTGGGCACTTTCACCCCCTTCCTTCCCAGACCAATTTTTAGCTTTCAGTGCTCTTGCATTTTGAATGACAATTACTCAGTCATGCTACACTGTACCCAAATTAATTTTTTTATCATTTTCTTCACACAAATAGAGCTTTCTTTTGGTGGTATTTATTTACCACTGAGTTTTTCTTTTTTGCGAGCTAAGCGAAAAAAGAGCGAAAATTTTGAAAAAAATAAAAATTCTACTTTCTGTTTTTAAAGAAATGCAATAAAATCTGATGTTATCAAAAACGTAGGCCAAAATGTATTCTGCTACATGTCTTTGGTAAAAAAATCCTGATAAGTGTATGTTAATTGGTTTGTGTGAAAGATTTAGAGTCTACAAGCTATGCTACGCATTATTGAAAATTGATCAATCCTGAGGCACTGATGACCTATCTCATTTCTTGAGGCCCTAAAATGTCAAGACAGTACAAATACCCCCCAAATGACCCCTTTTTGGAAAGAGGACAGTCTGAGGTATTTAGTAAGAGGCATAGTGAATTTTTTGAAGTTGCAATTTTCTTCCCACAATGCTTTGGAAAATTAAGAAATATATATTTTTTTTTCTTCACAAAATTGTCACATTTACAAGTTATTTCTCACACACGGTATAGGCATACTTGCAATTACACCACAAAATACATTCTGCTACTCATCCTGAGTATGGCGATACCCCATGTGTGAGACTTTTCCACAGCCTGGCCACATACAGAGGCCCAACATCTAAGTAACACTGTCAGGCGTTCTAAAAGCATAAATTACACATTTCATTTCCTGAGTACCTATCACATTTTTGAAGGCCCTGGAGAACCAGGACAACTGAATTACCCCCAAAATGACCCCATTTTGGAAAGAAAACACCCCAATGTATATTCTACAAGGCATAATGAGTCTTTTGAACATGTAATTTTTTTTCCACAAGTCTTTGGAAAATGTGGAAAGAAAATAAAAACATTTTTTTTTTATCAAAGTTGTCAATTTATAAGATATTTCTAATACATAGCATGCACAAAGCATAAATAACACCCCATAATACATTCTGCTACTCGTCCTGAGTATGACGATACCACATGTGTGATACTTTTCTACAGTCTGGCCACATACAGAGGCCCAACATCTAAGTACTGATCCCATTGAGAAGGACATGGAGCATCAGGACAACGGAATTACCCCCAAAATGACCCAATTTTGGAAAGAAAACACCCCAATGTATATTCTACAAGGCATAATGAGTCTTTTGAACATGTAATATTTTTTCCACAAGTCTTTGGAAAATGTGGAAAGAAAATGAAAACATTTTTTTTTCACAAAGTTGTCAATTTATAAGATATTTCTAACACATAGCATGTACATAGCAAAAATAACACCCCATAATGCATTCTGCTACTCGTCCTGAGTATGACGATACCACATGTGTGATACTTTTCCACAGCCTGGCCACATACAGAGGCCCAACATCTAAGTAGCACCATCAGGCGTTCTAAAAGCATAAATTGCCCATTTCATTTCCTGAGTACCTATCACATATTTGAAGGCCTAGGAGCACCAGGACAACAGAATTACCCCCAAAATGACCCCATTTTGGAAAGAAAACACCCCAATGTATATTCTACAAGGCATAATGAGTCTTTTGAACATGTAATTTTTTTTCCACAAGTCTTTGGAAAATGTGGAAAGAAAATGAAAACATATTTTTTTTTCACAAAGTTGTCAATTTATAAGGTATTTCTAACACATAGCATGCACATAGCAAAAATAACACCCCAAAATACATTCTGCTACTCGTCCTGAGTAAGGCAATACCACATGTGTGAGACTTTTCCACAGCCTGGCCACATACAGAGGCCCAACATGTAAGTAGCACCGTCAGGCGTTCTAAAGGCATGAATTACACATTTCATTTCCTGAGTACCTATCACATTTTTGAAGGCCCTGGAGCACCAGGACAATGGAATTACCCCCAAAATGACCCCATTTTGGAAAGAAAACACCCCGATGTATATTCTATGAGGCATAATGAGTAGAGTTGAGCGAACCTCTGGAAGTTCGGGTTCTGCTGGTCCGTCCGAACTTCGGGACAAAGTCCGGGTCCGGGTCCGGACGGAACCCGAACGATCGCACGGACAACGAACCCCATTGAAATCAATGGGGACCCGAACTTTTATGCACAAAAATGGCTGTAACAAAGTCCTGGAAAGCCCCAGAGGGCTGCAAAAGGAAGTAAAATGGGGGTAAGGGTAGGGCAAGTGCCCTACAAAAAAATGGGGACAGGGAAATAACTGTAAATATTTTTTAAAAAATAAAAACATAAAAAAAGCAAAAATGGAGGTGAATGTGGATCATCTTCAAACTGTGTCTGAAAAGTATTAATTAATGGTAGAAGCCATATAACTGTTCTAAACTCATCTTCAAACTAGGGCAAGTGCCCTACAAATAAATGGGGATAGGGAAAATA
>BLSH010206778.1:1251186-1282962 GCA_018402905.1 Glandirana rugosa
TGACACCTTCTCAAATTTTAAAAGGAACCGGATTGGGAATTGTACCCCGACTGTTTTTTTTACTTGAAGTACGGATGACCAGATGGGAAGGATAGGTGGTGTACGGTCAAATGAGGAGAAACTACGGGTCTTGGGCCATGCTCTACTATTACTTCAAAAATGTAAAGTTGTTATTACGGGTCACGGAGGGAGCTTTGGTGGGGCTAATCCTGATCAATAAGTTTTAAGCCTGGGATTATTAAAAAAAAAGGAGGTCGAAGTTCGTCTACAAATAGGGACTATTTTTATGAACACATCTACTTAGGGATCATGTAAAGTGCCCTTCTGAACCGTATTTCGTTATGGAGGGGTCTTCCCATATAGGTAGGGCATCCAGGGGGGTTTAGCTGTTTGTCCTTTCCCTCATAAATTTTAAAATCGTAGGTGTAGCCTGTGGCCCTGTCACATAGCTTGTAAAATTTGATGACACGTCTGGCTCTTTTACTGGGGAGGTATTGCTTTATGCCAAGTCTTCCCGTGAAATGTACTAGGGATTCATCTACACAAGTATTTTTATCAGGGATAAACATCTGCTTGAAGCTGGAGGAAAAAAAAATTATTAGGGTCCGAATTTTGAATAACTAGTCCTAATCGGGGTGGTTTCGAGGGAGGCACTGGGCATTATTGTTGAAATGTAAAAACTTCATTATCATCTCGTACCGGGTTCTGGGCATCAAAGAGGAGTAAACTGGCATGTGGTGGATAGGAAGGGTAGACCAGTAGGCATGAAGTTCATTTTTTTTGTCAGCCCCATGTTAAGGGTTAGGCCAAGGAAAATTTTAAACTCTTCCACAGTGAGGGGTTTCCAAACAAAAGGGCAGGCATATTTATTTACCTATTAAAGTTACACTCATTTTCTAAATACTTGGATTATCGCCCTTCCCTCTTATATCAACCGCTTGGTTTCCGTGGGGTCTTCACAGAAACACATCCTTCTTCTATTTATGTTGGAATACTGCCCTGCAGCCCAGTCTCCGAAGGGAGGGGATCATACTTTGAGTATGTCACAGTACATGTTGGCAATCATGGTTCCCTCAATAAACTGTAGCTCCCCAGTGCTGGCAGCACTCATGCAGCCTCAGACCATGACACTCCCACCACCATGCTTGACTGTAGGCAAGATACACTTGTCTTTGTACTCCTCACCTGGTTGCCGCCACACACGCTTGACACTATCTGAATTGAATACAATTATCTTGGTATTATCAGACCACAGGACTTGGTTCCAGTAATCCATGTCCTTAGTCTGCTTGTCTTTAGAAAACTGTTTGCAGGCTTTCTTGTGCATCACCAAGAACAGGCTTCCTTCTGGGACGACAGCCATGCAGACCAATTTTATGCAGTGTGCGACGTATGGTCTGAGCACTAACAGGCTGACCCCCCACCACTTCAAACTCTGAAGCAATGATGGCAGCATTCATGTCTATTTCCCAAAAAAAAACTCTGGATATGACTCTGAGCATGTGCACTCAACTTTTTTGGTCAACCATGGCGAGGCCTGTTTTGAGTGGAACATGTCCTGTTAAACCACTGTATGTACTTATCCACTGTGCTGCAGCTCAGTTTCAGGTCCTTGGCAAACTTCTTATAGCCTAGGTCATCTTTATGTAGAGCAAAAATCATTTTTTTTAGATCCTCAGAGTTCTTTGCCATGAGATGCCATGTTGAACTTCCAGCGACCAGTATGAGAGTGAGAGCGATAACACCAAATTTAACACACCTTCTCCCCATTTACACCTGAGACCTTGTAACACTAATGAGTCACATGATATTGGGGAAGGAAAATGGCTAATTGGGCCCAATTTGGACATTTTCACACAAGGGTGTACTCACTTTTGTTGCCAGCGGTTTAGACATTAATGGCTGTGTGTTGAGTTATTTTGAGGGGACAGCAAATTTACACAGTTATACAAGCTGTACACTCACTACTTTACTTTTATAATTTCTTCACTGTTGTCACATGGAAAGATAGGGGTGTACTCACTTTTGTGAGATACTGTATATATATATATATATATATATATATATATTTATATATATTGTTTTCCTATAGACATTAAGTAGTTAACCCCCAGGCCAAGTCAAACATGTAAAAATTAGCATTTATTTTGCTTGCCCCCAAACATAATATACATTGTAGCAAAATGTAATTTCTTCAGTTTTGTCACATGAAAAGATATAATAAAATATTTACAAAAATGTGAGGGGTGTATTCACTTTTGTGAGATACTGTGTTTACATATATGTATGTATGTATGTATGTGTATATATATATATATATATATATATATATATATATTAAATGGAACAGGCTTACGTTAACCATGCACAGGGTATGGACTCCCAGAAACAATCTAAGCAGTTCTTTCCTGCACCTTTATTCAGCAAGGAGGCAAACAAACCTAGTTTCAATGCAGGAGGACATTGTAGAGCAAGTACCATAGGCATGTGCACAGGGTGTGCCAGCTGTGCCTAGGCACACCCTAATCGCCTTGTACACATTTGCATTATCACTCTATGTTCATGCGGGGAGATGGGAAAGATCTCCCTCTTATTGGCTCTGCCATAAGAGAAGTGCTTATGCAGGTAGAGCAATGTGCCAGAGTGATATATGTAGACACACACATGCATGTGTGTTTGAGCTTTGGGGTGCACACCCTAATGCAATAGGTTGTGAACACCTATGGCAAGCACATAGCTTCAAAAAAGCAAAACATCTGCTTGCTCAAGCCACTAACTAAAGTCATGTCAGTTCCTGACTAGTGTTGAGGGAACCCGGACTGTAACGTTCGGGTCCGTACCGAACTTTCGGGTGTCCGGGACACGGACCCGAACACGGACATTTCAAAAAACTTTCGTGTTCGGGTTCTGGGTTCTGGTAGTTGATCACGCATGTTGAATAGCTGAAGGGCAGCCAATCAACAAGCGTTTCACTGGTTTGCCCTTAGAAGCCATCACAGCCATGCCTACTAATGGCATGGCTGTGATTGGCCAGTGCATCATGCTACCCAGCCTATTTATAAGCTGGAGTCACAGTGCTGCATGTCACATGCTCTTGAGTTAGTATAGGGAGAGGAAGCTGTCGGCGTTTTTGTGAGGGAGAGATTGCAGACATTTTAACATCTGATCCTGCATCCTGAGATTACTACTGCTGTTGCTCTGAGGGACAGATTGCAGAAATTTGAGATTTCACATACTGCTGCTTTGAGTGACAGATTGCAGATCAAACTCTGCATAACACAACGATAGCTACGATCGTGCACAACAATCAGATTGCTGGAGTAATTTGAGATTTCACATACTGCTGCTTTGAGTGACACATTGCAGATCAAACCCTGCCTAACACAACGATCGTTACGATCGTACACAACGATCAGATTGTGCGATCGTGCACAACGATCAGATTGTGGGAGTAATTTGAGATTTCACATACTGCTGCTTTGAGTGATCTGACTGCACTTGGTAGAGGCTTCTGCTTAGAGGGACAGATTATTGTTCAGAAACCATTGCCTACTCCTATAGGGCCAGGTTCCAGCTGCTGCTGTAAGTGACACATTATTGTTCAAAAATCATCTCCTGGTTCTAAAGGGAGAGTTTCCAGCTGTTGCTTAGAGGGACAGATTATTGTTCAAAAACCATTGCCTACTCCTATAGGGCCAGGTTCCAGCTGTTGCTGTAAGTGACAGATTATTTATTGTTCAAAAATCATCTCCTAGTTCTAAAGGGAGAGCTTCCAGCTGTTGGTGTGAGCAGTGCATTTCTTGCACCAAAATAAGAAGTCCGGCTACGTTGGTGTTTTTAAAAAAAAAGGTATTAATTGGTATTACTTACATAGGGCTAAATAGTACATTTGCGGGCCCAATGAGGAGAGCAAATAAGGGACGTGGTCATGGTGCTGCTGGTGATGCTGGTGCTGCTGGTGTTGGTGGTGTTGGTGAACCTCCTTTTGGAAGGAGAGGACGTGATCGAGGTGTGCCAGCTACACGCACAAGGGAAACACCTTCCTCAGGTAGCCAACAGAACCTTCACCGGTATATGGTAGGTCAGAATGCCCCTCAACGATTGGTGAGGCCAGAACAAGTACAGGCGATAGTAGATTGGGTGGCTGACAATGCCTCCAGTTCCTTCACATTGTCTCCCTCCGGGTCCCTTGATGAAAGCTCAGAGTTGGCACCTGAACCCCATGGCCATCTGTCTTTCACCTCAGGCCCTTTTAAATTAGCCATGCAGTCTGAGCCCCAAGTCCTGCAAGAGACTCTTATGCTTTTTGATGACTCTCCTGGTGTGCTTTCTGTGGGCCATCCACATAGCGCTGCCCCAGAAGTGGAAGACATTGAGTGCACCGATGCCCAACCACTTCTGTTGCAGGATGAGGACATGGAAACCCCAGAACCGCACATTTCTGATGATGATGAAACACAGGTGCCAACTGCTGCAGCTTGCCTGACTGACAAGGAGGGCAGTGGTGAAGGGTGGGTGGAAGATGATGTGGAGGATGATGAGGTCCTAGACCCCACATGGAATGAGGGTCATGCGAATGACGTGTGGAGTTTGGAGGAAGAGGTGGTCGCACAGAGGCACCAGCACAGCAAAAGAGGAAGCAGGTTGCAAAAGCGGAGCCAGCTTTCCCCTAGACAGTAGGCTTGCTACTACCCACCGCACCCAGGGACCTAGCACACCAAAGGCAGCTCAAAGGCATTCCCCCGTGTGGCAGTTCTTCAGACGTGCTGACGACAAGACACGAGTGGTTTGCAAGCTGTGCAATGATAGCCTGAGCCGGGGCATAAATGTTCTCAACCTGAGCACAACCCCCATGACCAGGCATCTAAATTCAAGGCACAAGCGGCATTGGAATAATTACCTCAAAATCCAAGAAAGGTCTCGGCCTCCTCCTGCTTCCTCTTCTGCTGCTCCCTCGGCCTCTTCCTCCACCTCTACAGTGACAGTGCCACCTGCCACCCAGCAAACAGACGATATGACAGCAATGCCACCATGTCTGCCACCGTCTCCAAGCATTTCCACATGGTCCCATGGAAGCTCACAGCTGTCCATCTCCCAAACACTGGAGAGAAAGAGGAAGTACCCTCCTACCCACCCAGGATCCTTGGCCCTGAATGCCAGCATTTCAAAATTCCTGGCCTTTGAAATGCTGTCATTCCGTCTGGTGGACACGGACAGTTTCAAAAACCCGATGGCGGTGGCTGTCCCACAGTACGTGGTACCCAGCCGCCACTACTTTTCCAGGCAAGCCATCCCTTCCCTGCACAAACAAGTCGGGGACAAGATCAAGTGTGCACTGTGCAACGCCATCAGTGGCAAGGTCCACATAACCACTGATACATGGATCAGTAAGCACAGGCAGGGATGCTATATCTTTCTAACTGCACACTGGGCAAATGTAGTGGCGGATGGGCATGAGCCGGCTAGCCATTTGGCGCATGTCCTTCCACCACCAAGGATTGCAGGGCATTTCTCTTTGCCTCCTGTTGCCTCCTCCTCCTACTGCGCTTCCTCCTCCTCGACCACTCACTCATCTGCTCAGCGTAACACCTTCATCACCAACATCAGCACATCCAGGGGGAAACGACAGCAGGCTGTTTTAAAACTGATATGTTTGGGGGATAAACCCCACACTGCGCAGGAGCTGTGGACGGGCATTGAACAACAGACCAATGAGTGGTTGTTGCCACTGAGCCTCAAGCCCGGCCTGGTGGTGTGCGACAATGGCTGAAATCTCGTAGCGGCTCTGGGCCGATCCAGTTTGACGCACATCCCTTGCCTGGTGCATGTGCTGAATTTGGTGGTACAGAATTTTCTAAAAAACTACCCGGATATGTCAGAGCTGCTGCATAAAGTGTGGGCCCTCTGTGCACACTTTCGGCATTCTCACCCTGCTGCTGCTCTCCTGTCTGCGCTGCAGCGGAACTTCGGCCTTCCCGCTCACCGCCTCATATGCGACATGCCCACAAGGTGGAACTCCACCTTGCACATGCTGGAGAGACTGTGCAAGCAGCAGCAGGCAATAGTGGAGTTTCAGCTGCAGCACGCATGGGTCAGTCGCTCTGCGGAACAGCAACACTTCACCACCAACGACTGGGCCTCCATGCGAGACCTGTGTAGCGTATTGCGGTGTTTTGAGTACTCTACCAACATGGCCAGTGCCGATGACGCTGTTCTCAGCGTTACTATACCACTTCTATGTCTCCTTGAAAAAACACTTCGGGCCATGATGGAAGAGGATGTGGCACAGGAGGATGAAGAGGAAGAGGGGTCATTTCCACAGTTATCAGGCCAGTCATTCGCAAGTGGCTCGGAGGGTGGGTTCCTGCACCAGCATAGGCCAGGTCAAAAATATTCAAGCCAGGGCACAGTTCTGGAGGACGAGGAGGACGAGGAAGATGAGGAGGAGGAGGAGGAATTGCAGCAGGGTGGCACCCAACGCAGCTCATGGGCATCACTGGAGCGTGGCTGGGGGGATACAGAGGACACAGATGATATACCTCCCACAAAGGACAGCTTGTCTTTGCCTCTAGGCAGCCTGGCACACATGGCCGAGTTGCCCATATTGTAACTTCTTCTGATTACTGGGTGGCCACCCTGCTGGATCCCCATTACAAGGACAACGTGCCGTCCTTAATTCCCTCACTGGAGCGTGAGAGGAAGATGCGCGACTACAAGCGCACACTGGTAGAGGTGCTGCTGAGGGCATTCCCAAATGACACCGGGGGCTCAGCGGAAGCAGAAGGCAAAGGCAGAGGAGGAGGAGGAAGAGGCCACCAACGCAGCTGTGCCACCGCTAGCACCTCAGAAGGCAGGGTTAGCATGGCCGAAATGTGGCAAAGCTTTGTCAGCAGCCCGCCACAACAAACAGCACCACCAGCCGATAGACAACGTCTTAGCAGGAGGCAGCATTTCAGCAACATGGTGCAAGAGTATGTGTGCACACGCCTACACGTACTGACTGATGGGTCTGCCCCATTCAACTTCTGGGTCCCCAAATTGGCCACATGGACTGAGCTTGCCATTTATGCCTTGGAGGTGCTGGCCTGCCCTGCAGCCAGTGTATTGTCTGAACGTGTGTTTAGCATGGCAGGAGGCGTTATCACAGACAAGCTCAGCCGTTTGTCCACAGCCAACGTGGACAAGCTAACCTTTATTAAAATGAAACAGGCATGGATCCCACAAGACTCGTCTGTACCTTGTGCAGAATAAACATTTAGACTGGACTCACACAGCCATTCGTATACTTGTTTTTTTTAATAGGCCTCAATATTTTGGGGGCTACCCCAATTATAAACAAACAAAAAAAATGCAGTGCTGGCTACCTCCTCCTCCTCCTCGACCACCGCCACTTCCACCTACACTGCCATGGTCACGGCCTAGTCAACCTCTAGGCTCCTACTCCACATCCACCCCCTTCCCATTTTTTTTATTTGATTTTAATTTATTTTCCCTATCCCCATTTTTTGTAGTGCACTTGCCCTACTCTTACCCCCATTTTACTTCCTTTTGCAGCCCTCTAGCACTTGCCAGGAGTTTGTTACAGCCTTTTTTGTGCCTAAAAGTTCGGGTCCCCATTGACTTCAATGGGGTCCGGGATCCGGGATAACGTTCGGCCAACGTTCGGTGCCGAACCCAGACTTTTTCCAAAGTTCGTTCGGACCCTCCGAACCCGAACGTCCAGGTGTTCTCTCAACTCTATTCCTGACTAATGTTTTTTTCCACTGCAGTGCACTAAATGGAACCTCATGCCACCACACTGCAGTGTAACACACTGCGCTGCTGTGCAGAGCCATAAATTAAGAATCACTTTGTGCACTTAAAATACAGTAAAAAATGTAAAGGTGCATTTAACATGTGGCCAGTGTGAATGAGCCCCATAGTGATCTTTCAGCAGTCAGCCTTTCACCCAGCGACAGGATTTAAAGTGGTTGTAAAGGCAGAAGGTTTTTATTCATTCATTCATTTAATCTATTCATTCTATGCATTAAGATGAAAAACCTTCTGTGTGCAGCAGCCCCCACAGCCCCCCTAATACTTACCTTAGCCCCATCTTGATTTAGCAATGTTGCACAAGAGACTCGGCTGTCCGAGACACTCCCTCCTCATTGGCTGAGACAGTAGCAAAGTGCTATTGGCTCCTGCTGCTGTCAATCAAGGTCAGTGAGCCAATGAGGAAAGAGCCGCTGAATGGACACAGGGGGCTGTGGCTTGGCTCAGGTCCCCCCATAGCAAGATTCTTGCTGTGGGGGCACTCAACAGGAGGAAGCCAAGAAGAGGAGGATCTGGGCTGCTCTGTGCAAAAACACTGCACAGAGTAGGTAAGTATAACATGTTTGTTATTTTGAAACAAAAAAAATAGATTTTAGCCCAGGTTCACACTGACAGCAGGAATGAAATCATGCAAGTTCAGCTGAACTTGCACAATTTCATTCCCGCATATCAGTCCCGACTTCGGGGGCGATTACAGAGACATCTGTGCTGGTTTCTGCACAGATGTCTATGGAAATTGCACCCCGAAGTTGCCAAAAGTAGTACAGAAACTACTTTTGGGAATAAGTGTGGCACCACAAATGCGGCAGCGCACCGATTGGGGTTGTGCCATTGCCGGCAATCGCCGCCATTTTGGTGAGAGCCCTGAACATCAGTCAGCTCACATATAAAAAGGCTTGTGCACAGCTGAGACTAATAATTAGATCTGGCTACCAGGTAAAATGTTGATCAAGGAATAGAGTATTGTCACATTCAAAGCTCTACAAAACCTCTTGACAGGACCCAGAACAAGACTTATTAGGAGTCTGAAAAAAAAATATTTTCTCCATATCAGGCACAAACTTAAAAACCCCCTACCATGTGTCCTTGAGAAATCTTGGTGACACCATCCACAATCATGCTGGCCAATGCCTCCAAAAAAAAGTTTATTAAGTTACACATTTATTAATAACAATTAGATTTACAAAATAATTTTTTTCATGTCTCACAAATGTGTCAAATGTTGAGATTTACTGAGGCAAGCAATGCATTTTTTGCATAATTTAATTATTCTGTTCAACTATAATTAAATGATACAATTATAATTATTAAATATTATATGAAATTATAATTAAAATATAACATCAATAAAAAATGTGTGATTGATATGCATATTGCTCCTATATTATATATGTATACTCCACCACCATCTTTATGGATTCTGTCAAAATCAATCAGTAAGCATTTTGTGTATTCTAAATGACATGTGTGTTCAGCATAACATATCCACTCTATTAGCGTAAATGAGGATGTAGACTTGCACAGTTTTCATAATTCAAGCTTCACTGCTAGCTCTTAATTAGCGCCTCGTTAGGCATCTTTTTATGATGTGATAATTATGTACTGTTGGGAAAACAGTAATATCTTGAGTCAAAATAATAATTCTGACCAATAACCAACATAATTCTGTAAAGGTTTGTAGAACAGAGGCAGATAAATAAGTACAGATACAGTATATTTAAGATATATTTAGTCTATCTTTCAGCCATAAGCCTCTGTTCCCACTGGGGCGTCTTGCCTTGCAATTTGACAGTTCCAAAGGGCATGACAATTGAACCCCATTGCCGGAAATTGAACTGTTCATATCACTGCGACATGAGATATGAAAAGGGTTCCTGCACTACTTTTTGCAGATTTCATTGCGACTTGCATAAACTTATGTTAAATGAAGTGCCAAGCCGCAATGAAATCGGCAGTGCAAATCCCACTGATGTGCGGCTTCAAAATCCAGCTGAAGTACCACGATTTCAAGGCTGCACCAGTGTGAACCAGGTCTGCTAGAGCTAGTAGGGCAATCTTACACTTATGGGTTGTCAGAATTGCCGAAGCCAGAATTGCTGTAAGCTCTATCCATTGCCATTGCTTTCCTACAGCACTGTGCTATGATCCTCTCATTCAGCGTATTAAGATGGCAAACAGTTCTAAATGGATTTTGTCCAAATAGTAAAGTACTTAAAAAAGAAGTCTAATAGTAAAGTACTTAAAAAGAAGTCTAATTAATGTTGGTAACAATAGATTTGGAGTAAATGTACTTTTGGTTCACTTATGCATAGGTTTGCATAAATGCTGCAGTTGTACTTCAGGTGTACTATAACAGTACTAATTGTGGTGGAAATCTTGGTGTTAATATACTCTAAGCACTATTAACCCATATTCAGCTCTCTTTGTATAAGGAAATCCAAGCATGCTAGATATCAAACAGTAATTCAGACAGAAGCTGCTTCACAGTTGATCGTCCAAGAGAAGACCTTTCTAGACAGCACTCCTTGTTTATTTTATAGTGGCAAAACAGGGGTTTACAGTGGGAGGCGACGGCTATACAACATCAGCCAATCAACCTTCAAGGCACAGTCACATGAAATGGGCTCAATACAAAATAACAACCAATGACACACATGTTTACGTTCAAAAGATACAATAGAAGGGGAGTGGTATGTTTGTGAACGAGCAGGGCAGTGTGTATGAGTTCCAGCCATTGAGTGCACGGAGATGCGTGCACCCCAGTTAACAATAAAACCGTGCCAAACCCTATACAGTCAAACTCACGCGCCACGCATTCCGCAATGGACATGGAACATTGAAAACAGCATGTTATCTCATAGACGCTGCCCTGTTAGGACTCGTGCATGCATTGCCGCCATTACCATTTGAGTGAACCCTATGTAATATATTTTATAGAACCATATTTAATAGTGATTATACTACTGTTCCATCAAAGGTTAGTTTATCCACAAAGGAATAGGTGCAGTGTTTCAATCATGTGGATAAAACATGACAAAAAGCTACAAGCCATTATCCTTACATAAAAACCATACTGAATCCACACCACAAGCACATCTCTGCCAAGTGAATCAATCTGCACATAATACAGGGGCCCCTGTTTGACGGTTATGTGCATCGTACCTCTATAGATCCAGACTGGCTCCATCAGTAACCGAACAGTGCGCCTGCCAGCCAGGATGATCAGGCGGGTAGCGTGCAGTTACCAATTAATGGAAGGTTTCCACTGTTAATGGTCTTTCCTCAATGCCGGTTAAAGCCATATTCGCTATACACAGCGAATACTGGTAAACTGACAAAGGGAGCCATAATGACAATTTAAATGAAAACACATCCTAATAAAAATGTCCACATCAATCCCATTAAAATTTCCACAACATGATATAGAATACATGGCACATAGTCATGAAGAGGGTACAGCTGAAAAAAGTTGACTAGATCTCCATTTGCTCTACAAATCACCAATTTTGGATCAGGAAAAACAAGGAAACATTCTGTGTAAAATAAGTGATTCCAGGATAGTGGTGTTACTTAATGTTCCAAAAGCTGTGTACAGGCTCTAATGATAGAAATTTGACCCCCCATATTATTGTTATCGTGGATAAATATATAAATAATTACATAGTTACATAGTTACATAGTTAGTCAGGTTGAAAAAAGACACAAGTCCATCCAGTTCAACCAAAAAAAAAAAAAAAAAAAAAAATATATATATATATACATATATATATATACACATATACACATACAACCAAATAATCCCATATACAATACTTCACCCACAGTTGATCCAGAGGAAGGCAAAAAAAACCCCAGCAAAGCATGGATCCAATTTGCTATAACGGGGGAAAAAATTCCTTCCTGATTCCCCGAGAGGCAATCGGATTCACCCTGGATCAACTTTACCTAAAGATGTTAGTACCCAGTTATATTATTTACATTAAGGAAAGAATCCAGGCCTTTTTTAAAGCAATCAACCGAGCTGGCCAAAACCACCTCTGGGGGGAGTCTATTATACATTTTCACAGCTCTTACTGTGAAGAAACCTTTCCGTATTTGTAGATGAAATCTTTTTTCCTCTAGACGTAAAGAGTGCCCCCTTGTCCTTTGTGATGACCTTAAAGTAAATAACTCCACACCAAGTTCACTATATGGACCACTTATATACTTGTACATGTTGATCATATCCCCCCTTAATCTCCTCTTCTCAAGAGAGAATAATGGTACCCAAATATCTCTGAATCTTGTTTCCCTGAATATGAATATACAGTACAATAGCATGGGGTGCAGCAGAAAAAGGAAAAATAGATGGGTTTTTAACCACTTCCTGCCCATAGGATGTACCTGAACATCCTTGTATGGCAGTGGTTATAACGGAGCCATTCCTGCAGCTGATGTAAACAAGCTAGTGACTGGCTTACAAAAGCATCTTATCAAAGATCTTATCATCCTATCTTGGTTTGATCAGATGCTTTTAAGGGCAGAGGAGAGATCTGAGGTCTAATAAACCACAGATGTGTCAGTAAGGAGAAATTGTCCATACCCATGCTATCATCCCTTGTGATAGCAATAAAAGTGACACAAAAATAAATAAAGAGACATTGTGAAAAAAGCGTAAATAAAATAAATAGTAAAATTGAAAGAATTTAAAGCACCCCCCCCCCCAATCCTCACGCGCAAAGACGAATGCAAACATAGGTCCCGCATGCATTTGTAAATGTTGTTTGCACCACAAATGTGAGGTATTGCTGTGAACCTTGTAGCTAGAGCAATCCTTAATTTTAAAATATTATATTTATTAAAATAGTATATTTTACTAAACAATTGAGTATTATATTGTGTTTTCGTGCAAAAAAAATGAATTAGCCTATTAAAAATACTGTGTGACATAAAAAATTTCAACACCACCATTTTATTTTCAAGGGCCTATGCTTAAAATAATAATATATAATGTTTGGGGGCAAGCAAAATAAATTCTAATTTTTACATGTTTGACCGAAATGTCAGAATTGGCCTGGGGGTTAACTACTTAATGTCTATAGGAAAACAATATAAAAAAAAATATATATATATATATATATATATATATATATATAAATATATACAGTATCTCACAAAAGTGAGTACACGCCTCACATTTTTGTAAAGATTTTATTCTATCTTTCCATGTGACAACAGTGAAGAAATGATAAAAGTAAAGTAGTGAGTGTATAGCTTGTACAACAGTGTAAATTTGCTGTCCCCTCAAAATAATTCAACACACAGCCATTAATGTCTAAAACACTGGCAACAAAAGTGAGCACACCATTAAGTGAAAATGTCCAAATTGGGCCCAATTGGACATTTTCCCTCCCCGGTTTAATGTGACTCATCAGTGTTACAAGGTCTCAGGTGTGAATGGGGAGCAGTTGTGTTAAACTTGATGTTATCGCTCTCACTCTCTCATACTGGTCACTGGAAGTTCAACATGGCATCTCATGGCAAATAACTCTCTAAGGATCTGAAAAAAGCTATAAGAAGATTGCCAAGACCCTGAAACTGAGCTGCAGCACAGTGGCCAAGACCATACAGCTGTTTAACAGGACAGGTTCCACTCAGAACAGGCCTCGCCATGGTAGACCAAAGAGGTTGAGTGCATGTTCTCAACATCATATCCAGAGTGTTGCCAGTATTGCTGCAGAGCTTGAAGGGGTGGGGGGGGGGTCTGCCTGTTAATGCTCAGACCATAAGCTACACACTGCATCAAATTGGTTTGCATGGCTGTCATCCCAGTAGGAAGCCTCTTCTAACGATGATGCACAAAAAAGCCCACAAACAGTTTGCTAAAGACAAGCAGGCTAAGGGCATGGATTACTGGAACCATGTCCTGTGTTCTGATGAGACCAAGATAAACTCATTTGGTGCAGATGGTGTCAAGTGTGTGTGGCGGCAACCAAGTGAGGAGTACAAAGACAAGTGTGTCTTGCCTACAGTCAAGCATGGTGGTGGGAGTGTCATGGCCTGGGACTACATGAGTTCTGCCGGCACTGGGGAGCTACAGTCCATTGAGGGAACCATGAATGCCAACATGTACTGTGACATACTGAAGCAGAGCATGAACCCCTCCCTTCAGGGACTGGGCCACAGGGCAGTATTCCAACATGATAACGATCCCAAACACACCTCTAAGATGACCACTGCCTTGCTAAAAGAGCTGAGGGTAAAGGTGATGGACTGGCCAAGCATTTCTGCAGACCTAAATCCTATTGAGCATCTGTGGGGCATCCTCAAATGGAAGGTGGAGGAGCACAAGGTCTCTAACATCTAGCAGCTCTGTGATGCCGTCATGGAGGAGTGAAAGAGGACTCCAGTGGCAACCTGTGAAGCTCTGGTGAACTCTATCCCCAAGAGGGTTAAAGGCAGTGCTGGAAAATAATGGTGGCCAATTTGGACATTTTCACTTAGGGGTATACTCACTTTTGTTGCCAGTGGTTTAGATATTAGTGGCTGTGTGTTGAGTTATTTTGAGGGGACAGCAACTTAACGCTGTTATACAAGCTGTACACTCACTACTGTACATATATAGTAAAAACAGACTAATAGTAATATATCCATGTATGTATTTCTTTTTAATTAATATTGCTATATTTAAGACATACATGCGTCCCTTTGTCATGTTAATACTAGCACACATGCCCTTTAGCATTGGAGTGAGGGCAAAACTATTAAAATACCAGTAATCATGTTTGATAGGCACCAGTCTCTTCAACCCAGATGCTCAGGGGAAAGTTCCAGGATGGGGGGAATATGTTTCTGGTGAACTGGAGGTAGTCAGAGCTGAACCATCTGCAAGGCAACAGGAACCTACACCCTGGCATGTCTATGTCCATCTGCGAGCAACTTAGCTGGGAAAATCTTGGCATCCGCATGTCACTTTACATGGGAAAATGCATTTATAGTGAGTTGCTGTATGAAAGGGTTATACATTTTAGTTCCATAACTGACTGGGTGAATAATACTACTTGTTGCAGGACACAAGTTAGGACATGGATCACCTGCTGTTGGCACAGGTATTCCTAGAGCTTAAGGGCACAGGTCTAGTGGCCACCAGTGGTGTCTCCCATTTCTCCCTTAATTGATATCTGTGCCTCAGTGTTCTGCTTGTCAGCCGTTTCCCTGCCTGATTCTGTATCCTGGACTTTGCTTTCAGTACCATGTACCCTGCATCCAGTATACTGTATCCAGCACCCTATATCCTGCTCAACTCCCCTTGTTCCCTGTCCTAGTCCTTATCCTGTCCTGTTCATGTGAGCTCTCTCCATCCTTGTACATTTATTAGTTTAGCGTTTGTTAGTTTGGTTGTTGTTCTGGGCGTGACCCGCTGTCACGATTATTACTGGCTTTTACCTTGTTTATGTTTTTTTGCTGTTGGAATTGTATTATGTATGATAATAAACTATTTATATAGTCTTACTTCTGTATTGCATTGTAACTGTACTGTCTGCCCTCATATTGTAAAGCGCTGTGCAAACTGTTGGCGCTATATAAATCCTGTATAATAATAATAATAATAATAATACTTGGTCTGTTTCCTGATTCCTTGATTTGTAGCCCACTGATCTGGTCATCCCTGCTGGATACCTGCAACCAGTATCTTACACTTGTCTTAAAATGACTTTATCTATGTTCTATAACTGTAATGCCAGCCATAGATGAAGCAAATTTCGACTTGTTCAGCAGGGATTTGATCCATCTATGGGCCCGCTGAGTGTACCCGAGTCCATCCATTGACCAGCTTGGCTACAACCAGTATGTCAGATTTTTAGCATGCGATTATTGCCAGCTGCTATAGCTACTAACAGTAATCACTGTGTTCTCCCACTCGGAGAACACAATAACTCCACGGGAGCAGTTTCCTCATCAACACTGACTCTGTTGATGGGGGAATCATGGTTGCAGTAAATAAAATTGCACTATGGCTTATTTAACCAGTTCCACACTGCCTACCGTCTATCTATGGCGGCAGTGTGGACACTGGCCGCGAATCGCCGTAAAAAGGCAGCGATCTGTGAATGGCAGAGGAGTTTCCGCCGCGATGAGCGGCCAGAGGCAAAGAGCGGGGAACCGCTGATGTAAACATGGCGATTCCCCACTCTGTTAGTGGGGGCATGGGAGATCTACTGGTCCCTGTCACTGGGATCAGTTAGATCTCTCATGCCCATGGTAGCCCAACCCCCCACAGTAAGAACACACCCAGGGAACACAGTTAACCCCTAGATCTCCCCCTGCAGGTTAACCCCTTCACTGCCAATGACATTTATACAGTAATCAGTGGACATTTAAATTTCTGATCGCTGTATAAATGTCATTGGTCCTAAAAAAGTGTAAAAAATGTCGAACATGTCCGCTGCAATATCGCAGTACTGCTAAAAATCGCAGATCACCGCCATTACTAGTAAGAAAATTTAGAAAATAAAAACCCCAGAAATTAATTCTCACCATCCGTAAACACGCCCACTTTTGTGCAAACCAATCAATTAATGCCATTTGCGATTTTTTTTATCACAAATATGAGGAAGAGTATAGATCGGCCAAAACCGGTGAAAAAAATGTTTTTTTATTTTTTTTTTTATTTGAATTTTAGCAAAAAGTAAGGAATTTGGGTTTTTTTGCAAAATGGTCGCTCTTCTTTTGTTTATAGTGATGATCAGAAATGACGCAGAGGCGATCAAATACCACCAAAAGAAAGCTCTATTTGTGGGGAAAAAAGGACGCAAATTTAGTTTGGGTACAACGTCGCACAACCGCGCAATTGTCAGTTAAAGTGACGCAGTGCTGAATCGCAAAAAGTGCTCTGGTCCTAACCTGGTAAATTCTCCTGGGGCTGAAGTGGTTAAAGTGTTGATGAATTATTAGCTATTTGTGTAAATGTTGTTTCACACTTAAAATGAACATGCAATGTTTTATTTGTAATATGTTTTTATGAAGATTTACATTCTCCCCCTTATTTCATTCTACTTTCATTTTAGTTTTATACTTCAGCTTGTGTCAGTCTGTTAGAGGTCACCTTAACTCTGACAGTTTGTGTGCCTCAATTGTCTCACACACTGTCTTCAGACTTCTGACAGTGCAGAGTGCAAGGTCATTCAATTGACAAGGTAGAAACTGTTTGAAATCCATAACCTCTGATCTTCTGGCACAAGCTTAGTGTGTTCAAGCAATAATGCATGAATAGGTCTCTTTAAATAGGTTCTAAAGGCTCAAGGTTTTTTACCTTCATGCAATCTACAGTATGCATGAAGGTAAATAAAAAGTCTCTGTGTAGCACCCCCCCCAACCACCCTAATACTAACCTGAGCCCTATCTTGATCCAGTGATATGCATGATTGCCCCAGCTCTCCCGGGACTCTGCCTCCTCATTGGCTGAGACAGCAGCAGGAGCCACTGGAGTCAATCAGGGGAGAGAGGGGGCAGGGCTGAGCCAGGGCTCTGTGTGTGAATGGACACAGAGCCACAGCATGGGAGCAAGCCTGTTTGGGTGCCCCCATTGAAAGCTGCTTGCTCTGGGGGCAGTGAGCAGGAGGGAGGGGTCAAGAGCTCCAGTGAGGGACTGAAGAAAAGGAGGATCTGGGGTGCTCTGGGCAAAACCACTGCACAGAGCAGGTGAGTATAACATGCTTGTTATTTTTTTAAAAAGAGATTTTACTATAACTTTAAGTTTATTATGCACAAGCGAATTAATAATTAGGGGTAGGGTGTAGATTTACTATGCATGATAAACATATCCAATGAGTCACCATCTTGGAACTAATATGTAAAAAGATAAGACATAGTATGGCTGATGCCATGAGAGTCCACTCATACAGTTTCTTTACTTCACAGTAAAATCCCATTAAGGTCAAATGAAGAATGTTTTTGCCCTGATAAGAAAAGTCCTATAGGATAGTATATAAGTAAAATGTAGAAAGACAGTCAAGCATTTAAAAACATATATCTATAAGTCCAATTACTAAAACCTTTTAACATGTTCTTGTGATTTTATAAATATTTTTGCAAAGATTTTATACAAAGATTTAATTAAAAAAAAACCTCTCAATTCTGCCATGAAGGTTATATTGCAGGCATTTATTGTAAGGAGGTGACAACTGTCACCTCTGCATTTCCATGTCTGCATTGTCGCATGCTCCTCTGGCTGAGACTATAAGGGGTTGATTTACTAAAGGCAAAACCACTTTGCACTACAAATGCACTTGGAAGTGCAGTTGCTGTATATCCGAGGGGGACATGCAACGAAAATAAAAAATAGCATTTTTGCTTGTACATGATTGAATGATAAAATCAGCAAAGCTTCCCCGGATTTCAGATCTTCCCCTCAGATTTACTGCAACTGCACTTGTAGTGCAGAGTGGATTTGCCTTTATTAAATCAACCCCTAAGTGTCTGCTGACACATATTGCACAAACATTGTACACCATTTTCATTATCAGGAGGCCTATGGAGGGCAATGACATGTAGCAGATGCTGGAGGAAGTGCGTGCACATAGACAGGAAGTGGCTAAAAAATATTGGAAGAGATCAACAGTCCTGATAAATAAAAAAGATGAACAAAAGGTGAAAACAACATTTAATGGAAAAAAAAAGTATAAAAGCCTGACTTGGGAAACTTAAAAACTATAAATTGCTTTGGGTCTGTGCCAACATTACAAAGGTTAATTGTGTGCTTAGGCTTAGGGGACACTTTCCTGTTTCGTGATCCTCCACTCTGCCAGACAGCTAGACTGGTCCCCTTAGCATCTTCTCCACCCATGCTCCAGTGGTCTAAAATTCTGTCACCAGTTCTGTCATCAAGACTAGTGCAAGGTGCAAAGCTCTACATTGGATGTGATGATGCAGAGGGACAGTTCACTGCAGGAGCATGGGAAAACACCATCTGCTAGGGGAGTGGAGGAGCAGGTAAGTCAAAGTGCAAACACTCTCCGTACACTAAACAAGCGAAAGGGAGGGTGGCGGAGATTCTGAATGTACGCCAACATCCCAATTTGTACAAGCAAAAACAATGAACCCTTCATCAGAAGGGACTTTAAGGCGTACACGGACTGGGTACACACAAACATAGTGAGTAGTAATATAAATATGATTTATTGATACATGGGTGTACAGAATAAAAAGAGCCTGAACAAAGGCTCAAACATGAATAAAAGCTAGTGGACCACATAGACAAGACATGACAAAAACACTAAACACAGACATATGGTGTGGTCGTAGATCCCCTGAGGTTGGAAGGGAAATAGCTCTGCAATACATTCAAACATCCTACGAGTTTCGAGATATTAATAGTACACTCTTCTTCAGGGATTCTAAGTGTGATGCAGGAGGAGTTCTAGAGTACATAAATTTTGCAATAAGTGACCAAAATAATACACATATATGTACAATGCATAGTGATAGATGGGTAGATATATGCACACTGACCATTTGCAAGCAGGTAGGTACGACAGATCACCATATAGGCTCCCAAAATAGGGGGAGAGAATGTATCTTCATAACTAGTCAAAAACTATATAGGATATATAGTATAGTATTCAAACTGAAATAGGAAATGTCTATCCTAGAGCTGGCTAGGCTGTATGCTGTCTGTGAAGGCAGCCAAGAGTTATAGATGAACGGCCAGATTGCCACTTAAGATTGCAGGCACTTGGGATTGAGCCCGAAGGAGGACAAGAGAGAAGGCCCGTGTGGAAATGTCCAAAGTATAGGCACCATTTCTGTATAGAGGATTGAAAAGAAATGTCAGGGGATCGAATGAAAAGATTGAATCAACAAGAGAGGAGACTATAATTAACAGATGGGATAGATTGAGCATCTGTGTATATATTCACAGAGTTTGAACTTACATGTAGGTGAGTTTATCTCAAGCCCGCCATGGGCAAATTCCCACTCTCCATAGGGTCCGATGAAGGGGGAAGAGAAAAAAACAGGCCAAACTGCAAGCCAGCTAGAGGTAGGGGATGAAAAAGCCAATAGATCACCAAGCTAATATAACTTAGGTTGAACTGCAGGAAAGGAAAAGGGAATAAAAGAAAATTACATATATGGAAAAGAAGAGAGTGAAAGAGAGAGAGAGAGAGAGAGAGAGAAAGAGAAACTGAGAGAGAGAGAGAGAGAGAGAGAGAGAGAGAGAGAGAGAGAGAAAGAGGAAGAACGAGAAAAGGAGAGAGAGAAAAAGAGAGAGAGAGAGAAAACAAGGAGGGAGAAAGAAAGAGAGAAGAAAGAAAGGAGGGAGAGGGAGAAAAAGGAAAAGAGAAAAGGAGAAAAGGATATAGAGGGAAAGAGAAAGAGGGAGGGAGAGAGAGAGAGAAAGAAAGGGAGAGAAAAGGAGAGAGAAAGAAAGAGAGAGAGGAAGAGAGAGAGAGAGGGAGAGAAAAGAGGGTGTCATGAAATTTAGGGAGAGAGAGAAAGAGAGAGCGAAAGAGAGAAAGGGGAAGAAAGAGAAAAGGAGAGAGAGAAAAAAGAGAGAGTGAGAAAACAAGGAGGGAGAAAGAAAGAGAGAGAAGAAAGAAAGGAGGGAGAGCGAGCGAGAAAAAGGAAAAGAGAAAAGGATATAGAGGGAAAGAGAAAGAGGGAGAGAGAGAGAAAGAAAAGGAGAGAGAAAGAAAGAGAGAGAGGAAAAGAGAGAGAGGAAGAGAAAAGAGGGTGTCATGAAACCATAGTAAACATTCTGTGTTGAAACCTAAGCAAACGTTCATGTCTTATCTGTTGTCTACCTTTGCTGCATGTGTCCAGTTAAAGGCCGGGCCTCCCTCACCTGTGTGCTTTTGTAGGCCCTCCTTGGTTGGTCTCCACCCCCTGACCTTAATTGTTAACAGGATATATACCTGGCAGTGCTAGGCTGCATTGCTGATCAATGTTTGCTCGTGTTTGGCTTCAGTCTGATTGTCTCCTTTGGTTGCTTTGAGGCTTATCCGTGTTCTGATTCTTGGCTTGTCTGATTATCCCTTCCTGCCTGATACCTCGATCTTCGGATTGTCTTCGGTTTCTCCTGTCTGCTTGTAGCCCTGACCCTTTGCTATTCCTCTGACTATTCTTGCTTATTCCTGTGCTGCTGCTTCCCCTCTTCCACCTGTAGCCAGCCTGAGCCTGAGCTAGGAGACCCCGGGGGCCGTGACCTGAAAAGAACAGCACTTCCCAGCCCTTAGGCAGTCTGAGCTCCCCTCTCTTCATATCGAGGAGCATCTCCTGCCAGCTGAGGAACCCACGCAGGTGGGCCAGACCAGGCTATCTTCTGAGGAACGTGCTAGGTGCAGAACTCTGGGCAAAGGTCATTTTCGTGATACTTGTTCACTTTGCCTGGGAAAACGCTCAGGTCTAATACATCTGGAAGGTGAAGTATTGGATCCAGAAGTATCACCTTCACCTCCTCGTCTTCTTGTTTCAGTGTCCCTCCACATGGAGTGTCCCCTCTTCCACCTGTAGCCAGCCTGATCCTGAGCTAGGAGATCCCGGGGGCCGCAACCTTGATCCAGTTGCAGCCAAATCCCTGTATTCCAGTGTCTGTGCGCTAGGGGGCCCTCTCCCCGTATCAGCCAGTACTACTCAGCAGCAGTCAGCCATAGGTCCACAACCTTGCAGTGCACATCGCAACCTTAGCATGCACTTCGCACTTTAGTGGTGCGATTCCTGTGGTGCGCATCTATCACCTGACCCCAGGTGCCGTGACAGAGGGGAGAGAGAGAAAGAAAAAAATAAAGAAAAAGAGAAAGAAGGAGAGAAAGCTGGAGAGAAGGGGAAAGAAAGAGAGAGATAGAAAGAAGGAAAAGGAGAAAAGAGTAGAGAGAGGAAGAGACAGAAAAAGAGAGAAGGAGAAAAAGGTAGAAGGAAAGAAAAAGATGGAGAGAGAGAGAAAAATAAAGGGGAGAGAGAGAGAGAAAAATAAAGGGGAGAGAGGGAGAGAAAAAGAGAAAGAGAGAGAGAGAGAGAGAGAAAGAGAGAAGAAGAAAAGGAAAGAAAAAGAATGAAAGAACGAAAGAAAGAAAGCGGTGCTGGATGGAGAGCAGAAAGTAAAAAAATAAAAAATAATAAAAAACAATGAATAGTTGAGGGTGCATTTCATCAGGAACAAAACTTACCTAGGAGTGCTAGATATAGACCTTATCAATGGCACAATAATGCCTCGTTCCTAACAGGAAAACTGCCCATCAGCACTGAGGCTGCCCATAGCCGGTGCTGATTATAAGGGTGCAATGGACTACACTAAACAAGCAGTTAACCCGTGAAGTTCCACAGTCCAACTGCAGGGGAACATTTTTGAGTTTATTAGAGTTTGGCTTTAAATTTACTTTAAGATATTATTATTTTGCTCTTTAGGTTCTACAGCATCACTGAATGATAGATACCTTTCTAGTTTTAATAACTGTATTACAAATACCGCAGCTCTGCTAGGGAATGTGATTGTCCACCTCTGTTTAAATTCATTCCATTATTTGAACAGAGCCTTTGTGTCAGCGTGTCATCAAAAACTTTTTTATTTACTCCACTGTAGATGCTCAGCTGTTGTGATCATTATTTAGCTTAGCACTGTCTGCAAGGGCAAGCCCAAAGGACAGAGTGGAGTGAGCCTGCATGTTAGCTTATTTTATCTGAGAACAATTTTTGGAGGTTTGTTTTCTATACAATTCATGCAAGTTGACGTTTTAGCAGCTGAAAGAATTATTGAATACAAAAGAACAGGATTGTGATTGTTTTGTGGTAAGTGACTACTGATACATGAAATATGTAGAATGGCAAGTGGAACTGAGATTTGGAACTGATTTTTTTATTTCATTAGGTATATAATTTGTAGGTAAAAATATATTTTATTGAACTGTTTAAAAAAAGAACTGTTACTTGGATATGCAGTGCATAGATAAACAGTACTAAAATAGCCTTTGTGTTTTATTTCTGTAAAAAGTAATTGCACAATACCACAGCAAATGGGGTTTAAACTATACTGCCCTTGTTGTCTCCCTTTAGCTTGCAGAGCTCCACAGTACACGAGGGACAAGGACTTTATGACTACATCTTTGTATTTTTGTGGGTTAGGTTTGCATTGTTTTTTGAGGTTGTCTACATTTCAATATAAATGTATATTTACATATATTACTCAGGGCTAAGCTTAAACATCATACTGCACTAGACATTACTGAAGAATTACATAGAATGCTAGAGTGAACTATTGGAGGTTATTGGAGGCTGTCTGCTTTAAATGCAAAACTACTTTTCAATTGAAAAGACCACCAAACAATAGAAGGGTTGATATGATTTATTATTATTCCAATAGTGAATTTCAGATTAATGAACATGCCCCGTACCCTTTTCTCCTACATTTCTCTTAGTGCCCGTTCACATGGGGGTGATTTGTGATCCGACTTGAGTTGCCTCAAGTCGCCCAAAGTCGCTTGACATTTGAAATCCCATTGAAATGAATGGGAGCCGTCTTAATATACACGACTGAAGTCGCTCCAACTTCAAGGCGAGTTCTGGAAAGGTTCCTGTACTACTTCTAGGCGACTTCTATCCGACTTGTGCCCATAGGATTCAATAGAAGTCGCCTCCAAGTTGGATCCCCATCTACATGGAAGCGACTTTACAGTTAAAAGAATATAATTTATTTTTAGGCAGCCCCCTCCCTCCCTTCTCTGATTGGTCAAGGCAAAGTCACCTGGCAAAAGTCATGTTGTAAAGTCGCCTGAGGTCCTTGAAGTCGCGCTGGAAGTCGTCCTGAAGTCACGCTGAAAGTCGCGCTGAAATCGCCTAGCGAAGTCGTGCTGAAGTCGGGTCGCCCCATGTGAATGCAGGCTAACTGAATTAGAATGCCACTAAAGGAGTTTTTTTTTTTTTCTTTTTTTTTTTAGTTTTGAATAGAGTGGAGAGAGATTGGAACATCTGTCCATTTGTATTGTTGTCTTTGCCCCGTTTGGGAGATTCACTCTCTCTATTTGTCCTGTTTATCATTATCATTGCAAGTGAAAGTAGAAGAAAAATAAAATCCCAAATTTTGGGTTGACATCAGAACACTAATAGAAGGGAAATCTTCCACTGGGGACACTGGTTTTGGTGACCCTGTTGACACATCAGAATTCCCTCACTTGGGATTTCCTTTTTCAGGTTTGTGTGTCCCATCCCTTCACTTCCTGTCTCATAACCAAAACAGAAAGTGAAGGTAAATCTCCCCAATGGGACACAAAAAGAAACCTGACTGGGGTTAAAACTATATCCCATAGTACTTTAATAATCCTATGTCATACATTTAATGGTTGTTGTTGTTTATTTATGTATTTGTTTGCAAACCAAACATTGTATTCTAAGGCTCGGTTCACACCTAGGCGATCCGACTTTGCTAGAGAGGGAGGGGGAGTTGCCTTAAAAAATTATTTTCTTTTTCCTGTAAAGTCGCTTCTTCATAGACGGTGATCCGACTTGGAAGCAACTTCCATTGACTTCTATGGGTTCAAATCGCCTAGAAGTCGCTTTGAAATAGTACAGAAACCTTTTTTGAAATAACCCTGGAGTTGGAGCGACTTGAGTAGCACATATTAAGATGGCTCCATTCATTTCAATGGGATTTCTGATGTCAGGCGATTTGAGGCGAATTGTCGGATCGCAAATCGCCTATGATCGCCTAGGTGTGAACCGGCCCTAAGGGATATATTTATAAAGCTTACCAAACATTCACTGCAGTCATATCTTCCTGCTGCATATATTTGTATAGAAATTGCATTCTCAGAGCTCCGAGCTCCCTGGGCATAGAGCTGGTGACTGCCAGTCACCGGCTCTCTGCCCTGACCCCCCCACACTCACTGGAGTGCTGGGCTGTGGAGGGGAAAGAAGCGGCCAGCTCAGGCTTTCAGTGGCTCGGGTGTCGGTCCAGGCATGTGGATGGATCCTGATATTTCCCAAGCCTGGGCCAGCTCTGTGACATCAGCCGACAGTGGGCTTCAGCTGAAAGTGGATTACATGAGTGCAGAACAAACCGCACTCCTGTGATCCACAGGAAAAGTCCAGCCAAATGAGCTTTGGCTGCACTTCTCTTTTAATAAAATTTAAAAATAGTGAAGCTCTAGCTTAATAAATGACCTCAGATTTCACACGCTGCTAATCGATGAACCTAATTAAAAAGTGCATGTGCTTGAATAACCATAGGTTCATATATATATATATATATACATACGAAAAATGAATATCCACTTAATAATTAATTACACCTTGTGCTAAAATTGTTAACAAATAAAGTGCAAAGTGCCTGTGTTGAATAAACAAATAAAATACTATTCATATATAATTAATCTTCCTCAAACCAATTAAAGTATAAAAAATGATGCTAAAAAGATTGATATCCACTTAATAAGTTACACCTTGTACTTATAATTGAACAGATGAGGTGTAAAGTGCCTGTGTTAAATTAATTATAAATAATATAATAATAGATCTTACACATACAAATTAAAATAGTGCTAAAAAGATTGATGTGTGTAATAGTCCATTCACAGATACACAGTGCATCAAAATGAGGAGATCCTCAGTGCAAATCCACTGCAATCTTCACATGTGATGTGCATCCCTCCACCATCCAATCCATGCGTTCACCTCCCTCTGTGACCCTGTAGGGTCTATTCACTCCTTCCCCTCTGGGGTTTATATCCTCCTGGTCATTAGATGTTCACTAGTTCCTCTGACTCACCATAATACACCATATGAATGATCCCATGTGAAAAGGAAAGGGAATAGTAGGTGTACTAATCTGGTACACTTGGGCAATGGACACAATAAATAGTGGGATCCACAGTTCCTCCACTCTCTCCACATACTCCATGTCTTTTCTGGCTGATAGCACCTCCAGGCAGTATTGTATTTCCTGATGGTGCGTGGTGATATCATAGGCTCTGCCCCAACACATTTTGTCACCAATCACGTGACTTTATCAAGGGGTCATTGTGCGTTTCACCATTCTTTTACCTACATTTTGATCACAAACCTTCAAGTTTATATATTGTATAAAACAGAGAGACATTTGTTGGAATATAGAGACTAGAGTATCAGAGCAAAAAGCTGCTGATATTTATAAATAGGCCACAGTAAAGTACATTTTCGATCTTCATCTAATCAGGGTAAAAACTTAAATCCAGAGTCAAAACACCTTTAATGAGCTTATCATTAAACATTTTTGGTTTGTACAGCAGACTAATAAGTCACAATATTGTTAAGTACATAATACATTCCCTTTTATCTGTGAAAAAGATTATTTTAATACCCAGTTCTGGCAACCTTTAAGGTTATTATATATCATTATTTTAATAAATGCAAAAGAATGGCTGGAAAAGATCAAGGTCATCATCTACAGCCTATTGTTTCTAAGCATAAAATAATTCAGATAGGCTGACTGAATTTACAAATTGCTGCTTGGTATAGTTTTTTGCTGCTGATTGATCCCAGTATTTTTCCTTTTATATAATGACTCTAACAAGTGCTTTAATGGGAATACCTATGAAAAGTGGCAGTGTTCTAAATCTCCATGCTTAAGCTCAGAGGTGTTAGCTAGAAGGAAAAATAAGCATCCAGTCATTCAACTATAAAAAAAAATGAGAGAAGAGACTATAATAGCATTCAAGAACACTGAAGTGTGAATTTATATATTTCTTTTTTTAAAGTATGAAAATGGCTATTTATGTTTGATATACTGTAACTGTGAACCAAATGTATGTAGGAGTTCCTCAAGACACATACATTACAAAAAGTACAACAACAAACTAAACAATATCTAGGTAGTAGACATGATATAAAAATATTTAAATATTTGTGAAGTATATTCTAATATACAGTGAGCACTGATGTCTGATGGTAACAAGCCTAAAAAGAGGTTACTTCACAATACACAGCTGATTGTCTGGCAGTCGCTCCATTTATGAAATGTTAACAAATGTTTTAGGATGCAGGCTTCTGCTGTGCAAGCCTGAGATGGGCTAGATTTTTTTTAACTGATTTTCTATTAATTATATATACTGTATAAAATATCTGCAAGATTGTGACAGACATCGTTTTAAACAGGATGTGATAGGGCAGTGGGGGAGGAGCATGCTGTTGTGTCTACTTAGGACTGTAAACTGCTTTAAAGCCCATCGAAGTTGGTTACAATGTTGTAAATGTTGTGCTAATGTAAGAATTATGTGAGCAAAGTGGCTTTAATTGTTCCAGTGACCAGTTGACCACAGAATATAGTGTGTAATCCAAAATTCAAAATTTTGCAGCTGTCCCCTGCATTGGGAAGAAGGAGAAATCTTCCAAAAGGGGTACTTGTTCCAGTGACAACTGTCTAAGATAAAATATTTACCTTGCTTTGGAGAGATTTCCTCTCATTTGTTGAGTTCCCAGAAAAAGAACAATGTTTCCACATCTAAAAGGAACACAAGATTTGGCTACAGGTACACATTTCATGCTTGAGTTATTTATAGTGAAGGATAAAAGGCTAGGTACGGGGAGACACTGGTCTGGCTGGAGGGCTAGGTTGGGAAAGAAGCACGTGGTGTATGTGCCCCTGGAGTGGCAGTCCAGGGGTGCCTGAATCTCACAGTGAGTGGCAGCACTTTGAGTTGATGGCACCTAGGTCACTGCACCATATCCACCTTCTTTTTGCACCTGCCTCTAGGGCCTTTTGGCCAGGACCATAGGAATTTTTGACTCCTGGCTGCAAGGCCGGCTTTTTTCTCGCACAAAGGCACCTTTTCACCTCTCCACTATCCTCCCCCCACTTTTATATGTTTTTTGTGTGTTGTTTGTAGTGTCACTTGATTGTCGGGTACACTTGCACTGAGTCATTAGTAAGGTGTACGGTCTTTGGGCCTACCCTGCACGTCTTGGGAAGGTGGTGGGTATGGCCTTTTGGCTTGATCCACAGCCTCTCATGGGGTCTCCCTTCGGGGGAGTCCCACCTAGTATCGGGGGCGGTCAGTTCAGCTGGCCGCCTAAGAGAACGGGGGTCGCCCGGCTTTGACTAGACAATCTTGGTGCACGATGCCCCAGTTCCTGTCAGGAGCCTTGTGCCACAGGGAATCAGAGTATAGACCCTTTCTCTTCGGAGGGAGGCCATGTGTGCACCTAGTGCACTTTTTGTGTCTTCACTTTTGTGTGCACTGGGTGAGCTTGAAAGGTGTGTTTCACACACCACAGGCTTCAGAAAAAAAAAAAAAGCTGTCTGCCTTTCTAAACAAGGCAGATTGTCATTCTGCCAGTAGGTAAGTGATGTATCCATGCCTGCAAAAAAAATCTGCAAAGCGGGGACACGGATCCATGCTTTTCCCTAGTAAAAGAACCTCCCACAGTACACAAAATCACTAGCTAGGCACGCAGTTAACACTTTGATCACCCCTGATGTTAGCCCCTTCCCAGACACTGTTGTTAGTACAGTGACAGTGAATATTTTTAGCACTGATCACTTTAATAGTGTCACTGGTTCCCAAAAAAGTGTCAAAAGTGTCAGTTAGCATCCGATTTGTCCACCGCAATATCGCAGTCGCTGCCTTTAATATTTAAAAAATAAGTAAATAAAAATTCCATAAATATATCCCATAGTTTGTAGATGCTATAACTTTTGCTTAAACCAATCAATATACACTTATTGGGATTTTTTTTCCAAAAATATGTAGCATAATACATATTGGTCTAAATGTATGAAGAAATACATTTTTTTTACATTTTTTTTATTGTATATGTTTTATAGCAAAAAGTAAAAAATATTGTTTTTTTCAACCACTGTCATCTTTTTTTGTTTATAGCACAATAAATAAAAAATGCAGAGGTGATCAAATACCCCCAAAAGAAAGCTTTATTTTGTGGGAAAAAGGGACATACATTCTATTTGGGTACAGTGTCACATGACTGTACAATCGTCAGTTAAAGTAACTAAGTGCCGCATCACAAAACATGGCCTGGTCATGAAGGGAGGTAAATCTTCTGAAGTGGTTTTATCTGGATGTGACAGGGAAGGGCAATGTGGAATGGGTATACTGGAAGCATACAGTTCTGTATACACTCAATTTTGGGAATCCCTAGTTATGAGCTATAGGAGAACTTACTAGTATGCTTAATATCAACGCTACTTATTAGTATTTGATGCCTATTCTGTTCCCATCAGATGGAAAGTCAGCAGTGCCTGACAACTATATGGTGGCATACTCAGCTGCTTCTTATACTGTTACCTGGCCTTTGAAATAAGATAATAATTGTACTTCTAGATAAACCTAATTAAGCAAAAACTGCTGTGGCGGAAAGGGGATTAACATGTTAAGCTCTCATTGCCATCAGTACAGGCATCCTAGCAAATGGCATCTGTAGTATTTTTATATGCTTACTCAGTTTTGCTTTGAGCTCTTCAGATGGTAATGTATTTTTAGAATTCATCTATAAATCATTCATTATAGTAATTATAATCATGTTGATTGACAGGAAATTTGTGTTTGGTAGCACTGACTGTTGAAGGACTGATATTTTTTTTAGACAGAATAAAACTGGCTCATGTTTTCCTGTGTCTGAAATACACTGCAGCATTGTAAAGCAGTAAATACTATGATCATGGACCACATGATAAAAATGTTGCCAAGAATAATAGGTATGGATTTCCCTACTCCATTGAGTATTTATTTTCTTTGATATTTCATTTTTGAGATATCTCATTTGGAAATAATTTTGTTCTACAGTTATGAAAGCTACATTGTTAGCGGCACAAATGATTCTTGCAAACAAATTAGAACCAAAGAATGAGGCCTTTTCCTCTTCTTACTGGTAGTTCTTGAGGACTAAAGTTTAAATATTTTTTGAATAAATATCAACTTTAATAGTTTCAGTCCTGCTTCTTAATAAAATGTAATGATTGTTCTTGGAGATGCAAAGCAGAAAATGAAGTTTAAAGGGAAAAATGTCTTTGATGTTGTACAGTAATTGGTGTCTGACTGGACTGTCAAAAAACATCAAGATTTGACTTTGCATGACTAAAAATACTAATCAAGTAATATAAGCTGCCATATGGATTGTACAGGTTTTAGCAATACTGCTTGTTCTGTTCAAGTTGCAAGATTTATAATAAATAAATTAATTGTTGGAGGTTTGATAAGCCAAGTTTTGAAAATACATTAGTTAAAGGTAACTACATTGGCTATACTTACACCAAAACAATCATATGCAACAGACGTAATGTAATTTCAGAAAATAAGTTGAGATTTTTTTTGCGACCATTTCTACTCCTTGGCATGTCAGCATGGGCTGAATTGGATGCAAAAAGGAATAATTAGTCATTTCCTTTCTGTTATAGTAAATTAGCACTTCATGCCTAAGGATTCTTTCACATGCATGCTAATGCAGACATAGTTTCCATAAAAGTAGATCCAGATGCAAAAAGCACCCAAAGTGACTTGATTCGGCTTGAAGCAACTCAGAAGAGATAGCTCACATCAATTCAAAGGCAAATCAAAGAAACCCAACAATACTTGACAGCAAAGCATTGAACTGATCCCAACTTTTTTATAGCGTTTTGGAACATAAATTTAATCATAGGTTGAAATAGGATAGCAATATAGCTATCTAAGAAATGTAACATCAGCACAAGACTAAAGTAGAATAAGCAAAGATGCAAAAGTGTATTTCTAGCTTTTCTTCCCAGCTATGCAAACCATGCCTTGTAACTTTTTTGTATTGTTTTCATTTCTTAAATTGGTATGTGTATTGAATGTCCCCAGTGGTGGCTGGTGCTTACTATTTTTTGGGGGCGGCACAACTAACACTACCCCCCTGCGGGAGTTGGACGATGGGACATCCAACAGCGACACAGGTAGTGGCGATCACCCCCAGCACCAAACAACCCCCCCATGGGAGACACAGGCGGCGGTGATCACCACCCACACCACCAACCCAACTCATAAGACTCCCTGGCCAATAGGGGCTAACTGATTTGCTGGGAGGAGAATGTGGCAGAATAGCAAATATTCACTTGCTAGTATCACACAACTGGGTGGGATCAGGGTGTAGTGCTCTGTGCCCTGAGCCCACCCTGTTTTGAAGCCTATCAGAGCCTCTGGCTCTAATAATGTGCTTCAAAAAAACACTCCCCCGCCATTGGATCCATAGTCTGGCAACCCTGTATGTAGATCAGGGGGGTGGATGTATGAATGAGGGGGTGGCACCCATGCGCCCCTTATGGAGCATCCACCACTGTCCCTCATGTGAGACTTTGTCTCACTTTGGACCTAGTTTTTTTCCACTACACAGTGCAACATTGTTAATTGTGCAGTGCAACATTGTGATTTCTTGAAACTCCCAAAAGGGACTAAGGTCTGAAACATAGGTCCTGGGACATCTATTACTATAGGGTCATGCTCATCAAAGTCTTATACATCTCCACAGGAAGGATGGCCCAATGTTCGAGTCAAATGCAGCAAATTTTATAGGGTGCTTGCGGCGAGTTTGCCCACTGCAGAGCGCCCCATAATGCATTGGGTGATAACGGGGAAATGACGCCCGCTGATTGGCCAAATCACGCACATGACTTGCATGGTGTGGCCAATCACAGCATGCTCAGCTGTAAAAGCAATGATTGGCCAATCATGACTCAGGGGGCTAAGTCCACGCCCCACACTATGTAAGGCCACTTACACAGCGGCCATATAGTGTATAATAAGGGAGATAGAGAGAGGTTAGGCAGTTTAGTTAGTGGCGTGTAGACAGTATACAGTGTAGATAAAGTATATACAGACCGTGCAGTGTAAGGATATATATATGTGTGTATATATATATATATATATATATACTGCATTCAGTGTAGACTATATATACAGCTCATTCAGTGTAGACTATATGCAGTCAGTGCAGGCAGTGTAAGTCTATATATATATATATATATATATATATATATATATATGATTCAGT
>BLSH010206778.1:1285556-1297545 GCA_018402905.1 Glandirana rugosa
ATAAATTGGTGAATTCCTGGCCTTCCTAAAGGTCGAAATCCTGGCCTCGGGAAAAACGCTAAGCCGCGACGCAGCGAAATTGACTGTTAACGCGTGCAGCGCCGAATCGCAAAAAGGGCTCCGGTCCTAAAGCTGGAAATCCTTCCGGTCCTTAAGTGGTTAAATATCGTGCTTGGGGGGGTCCCTTAGTCTGCCTGTAAAAGGGTGCACCTCTGTGATGTTTAGAACAGTGCCAGATCAAAATGACATTTTGTGAAGATAAAATTGTTATTCATTATCGCGGCTATAATGTATTGGCAAGTTCCCAGCAATATACAGAAAAATCACTGAAACAATTTGCATAGGGTCCCCCCCAGTCCAAACTAGGCCCTTCCGGATGGATTTTAAGGGTGACTCCACGCCAAAATGTAAAATGAAATTGATGTGGGGCCTCCCTAAAATCCAAACCAGACCCTTATCCAAGCATGCAACCTGGCCGGCCAGGATAGGGGGGATGAGCGAGCGGCACCCCCCTCCTGAATTATACCAGGCTACATGCCCTCAGCATTGGGAGTATGACCCTCTTCCCCACAACCCTGGGCTGTAGTTGGGGGGGGTCCATGGGCGGGGGGCTTATTGGAATCTGAAAGCCCCCTTTAACCACTTCAATACTGGGCACTTAAACCCCTTCCATCCCGGACCAATTTTCATCTTTCAGCACTGTTGCAGTTTGAATGACAATTGCGTGATCATGCAACACTGTACCCATATGAAATTTTTATCATTTCTTTTACACAAATAGAGCCTTCTTTTGGGGGTATTTAATCACCTCTGGGTTTTTTATTTTTTGCTCTACAAATTAAAAAAGACCGAAAATTTTCAAACACATTTTTCTTAGTTTCTGTTATAAAATTTTGCAAATAAGTAATTTCTCTTCATAAATTTTGACCAAAAATGATACTGCTACATTTCTTTGGTAAAAATAACCAAAATCGGGGTTTATTTGGTGTTGGCGGTGATGGTGGACAGACAGATGTTTTGTGCACTGTGACAGATGTGACAGGGACAGACAGATGTTTTGGGGACTGTGACAGATGTGATGGGGACAGACAGATGTTTTGTGTATGGTGACAGATGTGACAGGGCAAACAGATGTTTTGGGAACTGTGACAGTTGTGATGGGGGCATACAGATGTTTTGGGGCTGTTTTATGCGGACGCTAACATGTATGTGGACTGGGGTGCTTGGTGCACTGTGTGGGGGGGCGATCTGTGAGAACTCTCTGTATGAAATCATTTTCATACAGAGAGCTGTCACATAGCTGCAGCTTCCCCCCTTCCCCCATATGCACTGAACTCTCACTGAGCTCAGCGGGGGGAGAACTCACACAGAGATAAGTGTCTCTGTTTACATTGTGATGGCTGTGATTGGACACATCCGTCACATGATCGGGAGGGCCAATCACAGTGCCCATATCCCGATCTGTGCTCGACTGGAACCTGTGATTATAATGATCACAGGATCGGGCTGCAGCTCACCGCGTGCAACCGTTCTGAAGGATGTAAATAAACGTCCAGTCAGAATGGTGAGACTCCCACCCAGATGTATATATACAGTGGCCGGGTGGGATGTGGTTAATAAGGGAGCCCCAGATCCCGGCCGCCCCCCCCATGTGAAATAGTATTGGCTACATCGTACCCCTACTAATTCACCAAAAAGTGTCAAAAAGAAAAAAACCACAGGAGACAATTAGGCAGAAGTGCTTTATTAAAAAAGAAAAAATAATAAGGGTTTCCCAGTGTAATCCACTTCAATCATGGCTCACGGCGGACCTATAAAAAGAAAAAAAAAATGCAAGGGCTCCTCCTCCATGGGAGGGCTCCCACCGACTGAGCTTAGTTTGTTGTGACAGTTTATTTATAGTGAAGGGTGAGGCTATCCGTTGACGTAATTGAGTGACCCGCCCCTCTGATGTCCCATGACATCAGAAGAGGGTGGGGTCACCGGTACGTAACTGCCCTTCACTATACTTAAACTATAAATAAACTGTCACAACAAACCAAGTGCAGACGGCGGCAACCATCCCATGGAGCAGGAGCTGTGCACACCGTCTGCACACTATACATTATGGGGCGCTCAGCGGTGTCAAAGTTGCGCTGAACACCCCATAATGTTCTAAATTCGGGGCACGGACGAACAACGGAAGTTCGGCCCGAATGTATGCTCAAGCCGAACCATTTGCCCATCCCTACTCTGTCACCATCCACAACAGAATCAAACTCTGACCCTATTGGACCCTACGGCATTTCCACCTGTGATTGTGCCTGACACCCCTATTTTCATCTCTGATTCAGATTCTTGGAGCCTTCTCTTGAAAAGTCTGTATTTTAGCAAGTCCCAAATGGGACTTGGAGGATCAGTCTTCTATTCCAGACACAGGATCTTTTAGAGTTGTTACAGATGCAGATAGACCTTCCTAAAGCACCTGGTGGGTAATGTTGTTTATGAGGACTGCAAACAACCTGTGGAATAATGGCTTCCCCCTGACAATGTCACAGAACTTTTTCTCTTTGAAAGAGAATTCGTTGATATGTTGTCCACTCCAATCATCCACCTAAACAACCATACTACCCATGTTCTTACCTTTGAATGTTTCATTATCAGATAAATTTTTTATTTAAGTCTTAGTTTTAGTTATCTGGTGTAATTGTCCATCCCTCATTGGCCATGACTCAAATTTGTGCATCCATGTCAGTGTAAATTAACGCTCCTAAATAGAACTGGACCATCTCAAAGAAAAACCCTTGTGTCCTGGAGCATTTGGAACATTTGTCTGAAGTTCTGTGTTTTAGCTGCTATGGTCACTAGGTATGAACTGAATGTATCAAAAGTTAAAAAACAGTAATGGGAATTTTCTAAGCTAACAGACTTGTCAAAGGATTGTCAAACAAATGGCATGGGTGCTGAGCACTGCCCTGGGAAGCATGTACCAAAGAAAAATGTTTTTTTTTTTATTTCTGTTTAGTGGGAAGCAATGTTTTTTAATAATGTCTAGGTGCCGGTTCACACTAGTGCACTGCTGTGCAGATCACATGCGATGTCTGTGCGATGTGAACTCGGCCATACAGATTGTATGGCTGAATTAAAATCGCATTCGGACCAAAATCATGCAGGACCCTTTTTTTGTCCGCCCCAGAATTGGATTGCATGGGTGTTCACACCCATGCAATTCGATTCCTGTCCGAACTCATAGTTCACACTACGATATGCGATCTGATCTGTCATTAACTGTCTATCAATACCTGCAGCAGTTCACATAGGGCAGTGTGAACTGCCTGCAAGTTCTATGCAATGCGGGAACCGGCACTGGAATAGCGCATCGCAACTGGTGTGAACCGGCATTAAAGGATAATATTAAATATGCAAACTTTTTTACAATAATATGCCTAGGGAGTGCCCTGAGCCTGTCTGTGAAGTGGCACATATGTATGATGTAAACAACCTACTAACCAGTAAGCAAAACTGACATTTACAAAGAAAAAAATCTCTTTGACTTGCTGGTAATTGACAGCTTCTGGCTGTCACTTTGTAAACCAAGTGACCAAAGATTCCTTTTAAAGTGGGAGTAAAGTTCCACACAATACTTTTACCTATAGGTAGTGTAAACATCTTCTAAACAGGCACTGTTCAGGAGATACTTACATTACATGCAGCCAGGGATATCACTGGATCATGCACTCTAAAGGAACGGCCAGCTGTGCCATTCCTTCCGAGCCCTGTGACATCATCGAGGCTCCAATTAGTCACAGAGCCATAGTCCTTGAACCTGGAAGCAAGACAAGTGAAGATGGGAGCCCACTGCAGCTCTGAGATCTCGGCGCAGGAGGGCTTGTTTTAAGGTAAGTTTAACATAATGTGCTAGTATGCGATGCATACTAACACATTATGCCTTTACTTTGCAGGGTGTAAAAAAAAGAAATCCAGCTGTTTACAAACGCTTTAACCACTTGCCCTCTAGAAGGCTTTACCCCCTTCAGACCCAGGGAATTTAGCACTGGGCCACCTGGCAATTCAAACTCAAATTAAATTTATATAATTTTTTTCACACAAATAGAGATTTCTCTTGGTTATATTTGCTCACCACTATATATTAATTAATACCACCAGCAGAGGGATAGTTTGTGCTGGTAAAGCAGCTATATATCAATCCCTAGAGAGGGTACATATAACAACTCTCCAAATTATACAGCACCGACATGCTTTCTTTTCTTAAACCACTATTAAAAATAAAAATTAATGTATTGTGTTAAGAAGTGTAAAAGTCACTAAAACTATGTAAAGCGAACATCCAATATAAAAAAAAAAATCAATCCTCTATAAAGTGTCCATGCGTTGTAGTAGTCTATTAGTGCATAATAACCACCATTAAGTGCTATTGTGCCGTGCAAATAAAATCTTCAAGTTCTTTGAAAATCTTCACTAAATGCTCCTGTCATCCACCACTGTCATGCTTGAAAACTCACAGGGGATGATTTACTAAAACTGGAGCACTCAGAATCTAGTGCAGCTGAGCAAGGTAGCCAATCAGCTTCTGACTTCATCTTGTTCAATTAAGCTTTGAGGAAAAAACCTGGAAACTGATGGGTTTCTATGCTGAGCTGCACCAGATTTTGCACTCTCTGGCTTTAGTAAATCAACCCCACAGACTCCACATGACCACCCACTACAGGTAAGTCATATAACGCTTGTAATCATCAAGAGGTCCACAACAATACAGGATGTTCCACCACACTTGTCATCAATAGGAGATCCCCCATTCCACATAAGCATTTGAGTATCCACCACTCCTGGAACTATATTCACAGATGTCTCATACAGGAGTTATATGGAAAACAAGGAGGGTCGCCATAGTGTAAACTCTTTAAACTTTTATTAAAAGAAAAAAAATGTAATCTTACTCACATTCAGTGGTGCTACACCTTGCACCAAGGAGAATTTACATATTACAATTTCTCAGTATTTGTATACTCATACAACTGCACACACTTTCTGTATATTCGGTGTACAAACCCATCACTAGCGTGTGTATGTTGCATGATTACGTCACTTCTGGTTATGTCCGATGCGTTTCGTCACACCAACATTCTCAATGTTGTTTACAGTGTTACTGTTTTTTTATATAATACATTTTTATTGATTTTCAATGCAAAGAAAAAAAGGGAAATTCACATACACTGTATCACATAAACGTATAGTCATATAAGGCAAAGGGGATAAATCAAGGGTACATGTTCAATTGTGCCTGACCTACTGTGAGACGTTGTCCCACCACAGACACCTATAGGTGACTGGGATCTGATGTCAGTCTTCATGGTTACCTGGGGTAGTAGGGTCCCCCCTGCCGGCACCCCAACCGGGAACTAACTGTGCCGGACGGAAGGGGGGCAGCCCCCCTAGCGAAATGTTTCCTATATTGTGACACCTCAGCGGTCGACAATACATGTAAATCCTGGCTATACTACGGCCAAACCACCAGCGATCATTTTGTACCCTGTCTGAAGTTTACACCCTTGATGATCGTCCTTTGCGTACAACAAAAACAATTAAAAATCAACATAGGCATAATTCAGAAACAGAGAGAGGAGTTAGAGAGAAGGAGGAGAGATGATAGAATGATGGAAAGAAGGATAGATAGAGGAGGGAGAATTAAGAGGTAGTTCAAGAGGTTCCCAGCCGGTATGGGGTGGAGGATTATGAAACCAGTATCATAAATAGTTGCTAAAGAATGAATACACCATGCGACACACTGCTGATGCTAAGGGCTTAATGCAAGGGAGAAGTGGCTGGCACCGATGCGGGGGGGACTCCCAACGGTATCAAATCAGGGGATGAGATAAAATCCTTGTAGATACTTGTGGTCTTAAACTCGAACCATGAGGCCCATATTTTAATATGTTTTTCAGATTCCCCTCTCGACAGATGTGTAAGTTCCTCCATGTAGCACAAATCGTTCACTTTCTGTAACCATAATTTTCTGGAAGGAATTTGCGGTTTATTCCACGGGAGAGGAACAAGGGACTTAGCTGTGTTGAGGAGGTGTGGAGTGATAGAGCGGTTCTACAGTATTGTGGAAAAGCACAGTCCAAGGCTCCATTGGGAGAGCAGATCCAGTGATTAAATTGATGAGCCTGAGAATTTCTGACCAGTAGGATTGGATGAGTGGACAAAGCCACCATATATGCGCATGTGAGGCCACTTGACCACAGCTCCTCCAGCATAGAGCAGAGTTGCTGAGAGATATATGGTGCATTTTAGTAGGAGTATAATATCACCTTGCGAGCAGTTTATAGTTTGTCTCGGCCGTCTTTGAAGAGATGGAGGAGGTGTGTGTAAGGGCCAGCATTTTGTCTTTTTGAGTGTCTGTTACTGAGGTGCCTAGTTCAGCTTCCCAGCGGTCAAGATATTCCGGGTAGTTGGGATATTGCAAAGAGATGAGAGCCTTGTAAAACAGTGATATTATGTGTAATGGAGGTTCCTTTGGGAGGAGTATGGCCTCAATGGCTGTTAGTTCCAGAACAGTTCTTAATAGTTGTGGTAGAGAGTGAACGAACTGTTTAAGCTGTGAGTATCCCCAACGTTCCATGAAAATGGACGATCTTGTACCAACAATGGATTGTAAAGATTCAAGAGAGTTGGATTAAAAGACGTGGTGCAGGCAGAGACAGCCTTGAGGGGACCATGCAGTAAATCCCTTATCCAGTTTTCCTGGGAGGAAGTAGTCTTGATTCGTTAAAGGCATGAGGGGGAATTATAAGACCAGGAAAATTTCTTATGTAGCATATCCCATGAGGATAGCGTTGAGATCGTCAAAGGGGAAGTTAAGGGTGAGAGCGATCTGTACCTGGGAGGAATCCAGGGGATGCCATCCAATGCTGTGCCACTCAGTTCATGTTCTAGTCTGACCCATCATTTACTATCTCTCCGGTATTTCCAGTCTGAAACTCTACATAGAACTATAGCATAATAATACATTTTCAAGTCTGGTAGGGCCAGACCCCCCAATCTCTTAGAGCGGAAGAGAGTGGCTCTAGAGATTCTGGGGCGTCTGCCCCCCCAAATGAAGTGGGAGATCATGGTTTGGAGTGTTGTGAAAAAAACAGGTGGAATCCCCAGTGGTATCATCTGGAATAGAAAAAGAATACGGGGAAGAATATTCATCTTAATCACTGCTATCTTCCCTAACCAGGAGTGGGAGAGGTAGGACCAAGATCTAAGATTGTTTTTAATGGTGTTCAGCAGGGGGATGTAATTACATCTGAACAGGGAATGAAGGTGAGGGGTCAAATGGATGCCCAGGTATTTTAGGGTAGCCGACTGCCTGCGGAACGGTAGGTTTGGTTTTAGCGATGAGACCACTGAACTGGGGGCATTAATGTTTAAGATTTTGGATTTAGACATATTAATTTTAAAATTGGACAACGATTGAAACTCTTGTAGAGCGGACATGAGGTTAGGCAGAGATACGAGGGGTTGTTGAATGTAGAAGAGAATTTTATCCGCATAAGCTGCATATTTATGTGATTTGTGGCCTACCGTTATCCCATGAATGTTGGGGTTCTGTCTGATAGATGCTAAGAATGGTTCTAAGGATATGGTAAACAGCAGGGGCGACAGTGGGCACCCCTGCCTAGTGCCGTTCCCCAGTGTAAAGGACTCACTCAGTACTCCGTTCACCCTTACCCGAGCCGTCGGGCAGGAGTACATTGCGAAAATCCTGTCCAACATCCAGGGCCGATTCCAAAGTGTTGTAAGGTCAAGCAAAGGTAGGCCCAGTCCACCCTATTGAACGCCTTTTCAGCATCCGTAGATAAGAGTAGGGTGGGCTGGCACATCCACGGGCATAGTGGATCAGGGAGAGAGTACGTAAAGCGTTATCCCTGGCTACCCTTCCTGGTATGAATCCTGATTGGTCCGCCGAGATCCACTTAGGTAAGAGGGGGAGCAATCTATTGGCCATTAACTTGGCTAGCAGCTTCATATCTACGTTTAATAATGAGATGGGACAGTAGCTCCCACAGATCGTGGGATCTTTGTTAGGTTTGGGTAGTACTGTGATGTGTGCCGTGAGTGATTCCGGACGGAGGGCTGAGGATACAGAAATGGAATTGGCATAATTAGTTAATCTAGGCAGTAAAACCTTGCTGAACTTTTTATAATAGGAGGCGGTAAACCCGTCTGGGCCAGGGGCTTTTCCAGCTGGCCTTGATTTCAAGGCCAGCTGGAATTCTTCCAGTTTGAAATCTGATTCAAGGGCCTTAAGGACTTCCGGGGGTAGTTTTGGTGTCTGTGTGTTGCTGAGAAAGTCAAGGATTTTATTGTGTCTGTTCCCGGGGGGGAGATGACCCAAATCACTCTTCACATTATATAGATCTGAGTAAAAGTCTCTAAAAGCGTCTGCGATTTGCTGTGAGTTATGAGCCATCCCACCACCGGGAAGTTTAATTTTGGATATGAAGTTTGCCGTTTTCTTGGCTTGAAGGGAGCGTGCAAGTTGTTTGCCAGGCTTATTACCCCACTCATGTATTTTTTTGGGCCACCAAATATTATTTCCTGTTCATATCAGCTTGTAGAAGATTTCTAAGTTCTTCTTGATGTAAAGGGAGGGCCGACAGGTGAGAAGCATGTAGGGACAGTTTGTGTTTTCGTTCCAGATCAGTGACCTGCTTCAGCTTGTCTCTAAGCTCTGTGTTGTGTTCCCTCTTTTTTCTAGCCCCTGGTTCTATGAGCACTCCTCTAATAGTGGCTTTATGAACTTCCCAAACCAATGATTCCCTGTTCCCTGTTTGACATTTTCATTGAAAAATAGCTCTATCTTTTTAGAAATGAGGGCTGTATCAACTGAATTGGATAACAATGATTCATTTAGTTTCCAGTTGTTCCTACGCTTTGGGAGGCTAAGCCAGCCGTTTAAGTCAGCCATGGGGACAGCTGTGTATCTCCAATCGGGTCACTCAACCAGCCCTGCCGGGGAAGGGAAGAAATAGAAAAAGAAATAAGGTAGAAAAGAATAGAGGAAAAAACGAAGGAAACAAAAAAATTATATGCATCAATAACAACACAATGCAAAACGTGAATAGTACAAAGTAATTCCATGAGTTGTTGAAAAGTCACGCAGTTCACTGCGGTGATGCCGTAAGGGACGGCAAGGCTGAGCCAGCAGGGAACCCCCAGGCCACGCGTGCGTCACCGGTGGTGCACGGCCTCCCGGCCCCGCTGACCCCAAGGGGGGGCCCCGCCACTGGGAGCAGTTGCATGTACCACATCCAGTGAGAGACGTCCTTTCAGCAAGGCCTATAACTGATCACTTTATAAACCGTTTACATAACAATTTATATAACAAATTACCTCTGACAAAGAGGGAAGTATATTATATGAATACTTAAAAAAAAAAGGGGGGGGGATAAAGAGAAGGAACCGTACCAATGAGGTTAAGTTTCGAAAACCTGTATAAATTGAACTAGGATATAACGGGCCATGCGTGTGATCGTTGGGGATCGGGATAGCTGGATAGCTATGTAGCCATAGTCATATTCCTCTCACCCAGAAGGGCAGTGGTCCCAGGGGGGAGGGAAAAGTCAAAAGAATGAATGTTCCAGCTATACGATGAGAATCTAAAGGGCCCAGTCAATGTAAGAAGTGAAAGAACATTAGTGTAAGGCTTGAAAAACAGGAAAGATCTCACCTGTTATTCTTTGAAGATGATCCCGGAGTTGCGTTGCGCTTCCTTTTAGAAGGGGTCCGGCGTCCGTATGATTCAGGAATGGGTTGGAAGGAGGTGATTTGATCCTGCCATCCTGGTAGCTCCACAAGGGCCATGTTGAGGTCTTTCAAGAATGTTGGGAGATCTTCAGGGAACCTCAGTGTAGAAGAACAACCATTTTTAATGGTAATCAAGCACGCTGGGAAGCCCCATCTATATGTCGCACCGTCTGACCGTAGCTGATCCAGTAATGGCCGAAGCGCATGGCGACTTTCCAGGGTTTCTTTTGAGAGGTCGGGATAGATGGTTAACTTAGCGCCATCAAAGTCTATGTCAGAGGAACCTCGGAGCTTGATCATGATGACGTTTTTCTATTCATAGTAATGAAGGTGGCATATCACGTCTCTAGGCAGTTCTGTATACAGATTACGGGGACGCAAGGCCCTGTGGACCCTGTCAAAGCTCAGTGTCTCGGTCACCGGTTTACCCCTGACGGTGTTTAGAATACCGCGGATCGTAGGTTCCAAGTCATCATCTTTTGTTGCTTCAGGGAGCCCCCTGATGCGCAGATTGTTCCTGCGGTTTCTGTTTTCAATGTCTTCCAATTTATACAAGGTGGCACGGTGTGCGATTGCGAGTCTGGTTACCGTGTTCTGCAGCTCTCTGATCGTCTCATCCTGTATGTCTTGCCGTTTCTCTGTCTCCTCTACGCACGTCAGCAGGTGCACCATGTCTGTTCGCACAGCCGAAAATTCTTTCTTCATAGCTTTTTCAAAGCTGCGGAACATGTCTGCAATTTCCCCCTTGAGTCCACTTACCAATGTTATCAGGTCAAATCCCGCTGGAGAGCCCGGGTCCTCCTTCAGTTCTGATTGCTGAGAGGAGGCCGGCGAACAGCCATGTGAGGAGGCTGTGTGAGCAGAAGGGGAGCGACTTGTGCGAGAGGCTTTGGCTTTGCTGCGCTGCAGCGTAGGCTTGATCTGTTCTGTGGCAAGGAAACGTTGTATTGAGCCCGAGCTGGCCAGTTTTGCGGCCTAACTCTTCCCGGCTTCTTACTGGAGTTTATGCACACGTTAGAGCCTTTGGATGGCATTGTCAGAGGAATATAGGCCAGCTATCGGACGGAGCTCTCACTACACAAGTCCTCACAGCGCCATGCAGAGACTATTCTCCCGGAATGTAAATAATTAAGCGTAGAGTGTCTCCCGGGATAGATTAAGGCCCCTCTGGTGAACTAGAGTGGGTAAGGTAGCTGATACTCTGTGGGAGTTGATGTCAATAATATGAAGATGAATGCAGTCTGTGCAGGAGAACACTAGGTATAAAGATGGCGGCCTAGTAGGCCCCTATAGGCAGCTTCACAGTTCCCACAAAAGTTTGAGATTAATGTGGCATTCACCAGCAGGGAACACAGGCAGGGCTGCAAGGAGGGTCCCTGGGGTGCACAGCAAGATGTGTGGTGCACGGATGCGGAACAGGAGGTCCGGCAGAACCGCCGTTCGGGTCCGGACCGGTAGGCCGCAAAAGCCGCGGCCTAGATTTTGGGCCGGCTTGGCCGAGCTTTGCCGATCCGCTCGATACACGGCTTAGGTTAAAGCTTGATAGCTAGGGAGAAGGGCTAGGGTGCTAGGATGTCTCACCCTCTTCTCCCCAGGACGGATGCCTTCAGATTCTGAAAATTTTGGCGGAGCTGCGGCAGCGCACGTCTGCCTCGTAGCTCGTCCAGGACACGCCCCCAACAGTGTTAGTGTTTATATTGTTTTTATATGATCACTAGTGTTGAGCAAACCCGGACTGTAACGTTCGGGTCCGTACCGAACTTTCGGGTGTCCGTGGCACGGACCCGGACCCGGACATTTCAAAAATCGTTCGGGTTCGGTCCGGGGTTCTGCTATTTTACTCCACGTGTTGAGAAGCTGCAGGGCAGCCAATCAACAAGCGTTTCACTGGTTTGCCCTTAGAAGCCATCACAGCCATGCCTACTAATGGCATGGCTGTGATTGGCCAGTGCATCATGTGACCCAGCCTCTTTATAAGCTGGAGTCACAGTGCTGCAGTCACATGCTCCTTGGGTTAGTGTAGGGAAAGGTAGCTGACGGCGTGAGGGACAGATTTGAGACATTTTAAGACCTGATCCTGCATCCTGAGATAGATTACTTTACTACTGCTGTCTGTGCTGTTGCTCTGAGGACAGATAGCAGAAATTAGAGATTTCACATACCGCTGCTTTGAGTTGCAGATCAAGCTCTG
>BLSH010206778.1:1308226-1350656 GCA_018402905.1 Glandirana rugosa
CCGGTAGATTCATCATGCTGGGGTGGTCCTTCCGTCAACATATTGTCCTTTACACACAGGTTGATTGACTCTCCTCGCGCTCGGCCCTCTGGGGGTGGCGCCCGGCTCCGGGGCCGCCCCGCCCCGCCGGGGCCTCGGCCCGCGGTGGGGGTCTCCCGGCTCGCGCTCCTCTCAGTTAGTTGGACACACATTTCCTGTTATACAACTGCCTTCCTGGTGGGGTCGTACTACTTAGATGGCCTTTAGAAGCAATTTTGGTTTGATACTCATTGGTTTAGCCTCACATTCTGTTTTACACTGTGTTGCCTTTAGCTTTGATGCTGACCTGCTGTCTGTAACAGATATTCCAGCCTGAATGACTCTCTGTAAAAACCATTACCCGCACTGGCGGGTCGCAATGTGTGTTCTGTGTATGTCAACGTTTGATATAAATAAAGAATTAAAAAAAAAAAAAAAAACAGCAACGTAGACGCACTTTTTATTTTTGTGCAAGAAATGCATCGCTGGCTGCAAATGTACTATTGAGAATTTTTTTTTTTTTTAAACAGCAATGTAGACACACTTTTTATTTTTGTACAAGAAATGCACCGCTGGCCGCAAATGTAGTATTTAGAATATTTTTTTTTTTAAACCAGCAATGTAGACGCACTTTTTATTTTTGTGCAAGAAATGCACCGCTGGCCACAAATGTAGTATTTAGAATATATATATATATATTTTTTAACCAGCAATGTAGATGCACTTTTTAATTTTGTGCAAGAAATGCCCTGCAAATGTAATATTTTGCACAAAAAAAATTGTAATTTGTCTAACTGCAATGTAAAAGCAGTATTTAAATATGCCAAAATGTTGCCAACTGAACTAACAGAACACGATTAAAGTAGTGTTCCTGACACACAAGCAGTTGCAAGTGCACTGCACTTGCAAAAATGGCTGCAAACGCCCACCTAACAAACAGAAAAATTGCTTAGGTTTTATATGAGGCACTTGCTTAGCAAACAAAATGTACTCTAGCAAACAAAAATCTCCTCTAGCACCCACCCACCAATAAATCGCTGTTTTTAATAGATTTTCTAAAGCTAATCTGTCCCTCACAGCAGCAGAATCCTCTCCCTACAATAGTATGAGATGATTTTCTGCTCATATAGAGGCTGGGTCACGTGATGCAATAGTATGAGATGATTTTCTAAAGCTAATCTGTCCTTCACAGCAGCGGCAGCATCCTCTCCCTACACTAGTATGAGATGATGTGACATGCAGCACTACGTGACTCCAGCTCATATAGAGGCTGGGTCACATGATGCACTGGCCAATCACAGCCATGCCATTAGTAGGCATTGCTGTGATGGCTTCTAAGGGAAAATGAGTGAAACACTTGTTGATTGGCTGCCCAAAAAGGCGCAAAAAATACCCGAACCCCAAACCCGGACTTTTTCTCAAATGTCCGGGTTCAGGACACGGACACCCTAAAGTCTGGTACGAACCCGAACTTTACAATTCGGGTTCGCTCAACTCTACTCATGAACTGTAATGCATGATGCCCACTGACTTACTAAGAGAAAAAGCCCACTGCATATAATTGCATCACTTACTTGCCACGAATGACAGTAATGTAAACAAAGAGACAGCATATACCTGGTGATGTCATTGTCCAAATATGTCCATGTGGCTATATTTGGGTAATGTTGTCTGCCACTATCCTAGCTGTCAGCTGCTTCAATAACAACATTTGACTATTGAAGAAAGAATTTGTCATATATAGTAGTGGTAGAAATACGTTAAAAGTCTGCTGCTTGGATGAATGCTCAATGAAGTAAAATTTGGTCCAAATCTGTGTTTTGACTGAGCTGGAGGCACATTCCTGGTTCCTTGTGTCTCAAATGGGTGTGATGTCTGATCAAGACACTTTGGTTTCATGCCTGGCATGCTAAGGATATACTAAACAAACATTTGGTTTACGTACCCTTTAAAGGTAGACATCTGTTTGTGTTATTGCCTTAAAGGCTAAGTTTACTTTTGTTCACTTTTTTTTTTCTAAATTCCAGCTCCCCTATGTACCAATATACCATTAATGCCTAATTTTCCAAAAATAAAATGGCTTTCCATTTATTCTACACACGCTTACCTCACCATCTTCATGGTTGTTTAACTACTTCCCACCTGGCCACTGCACATAAACTGCCAAGTGGGTGCTTCCTCCTTCTGAGTGAACGTTAATGCACAGCCCTGTGATTGCGATGCGCTCATGTCACCTGGACATGGCGCATCTCTGATCGGCAAGAGGGCTCTGTTATTGGCCATCCTGATCACACAATGGCTGTGTCCAATTACAGCCATCACGTGATGTAAATAGAGAGTCAGTTGCTATGCAATCAGCTCTCCTCTTTCTCACGCAGAGCTTGTCAATGAGGAGGAGAGCGGATCTCTGCAGCCGGCCGGTGATCAGTGTATATGAGCTGTCTTTTACAGCTTTTTACACACTGATCACTGGGCTAGTGTACCCACACAGTATCCCCAAAACAGTGTCCCTGCACAGCAAAAACACCTGTCCCACATATGCCCCAGTAAAATCAACTGTCTCAGTGATCATCTGCGCATATCTGTCCGTGATCATCTGCGCACATCTGTACATAATCATATGCGCACATCTGTGATCACACAAACCAATTATTATACACTTATCAGGATTTTTTTTACCAAAGACATATAGCAGAATACATTTTGGCCTAAATGTATGACAAAATGTGTTTTTTTTATCGGATTCATTTTAAAACAGAGAGTAAAATATAGTTTTTTTAAAAAATGTTGCTCTTATTTTTGCTTATATCACAAAAAATAAAAAAACAAATGGTGCATAAATACCACCAAAAGAAATCTCTATTTCTGTGAACAAAATGATAAAACATTTATTTGCGTACAGTGTAGCACGGAAAGTACTGAGATAGTTGAAAACACTTTCCCATTACTTCTGGCTTACTTCCTGGACAGACTTTAGACTGACACAGGAAGGAGTTGACCGACCAGCTGATTTCATTAGCACACACCCTGCATCTGCCCTCCTGCCTCCCACCCATTTCCAAGTGCATGTTTTTTAAATGAAATGTATTCAATCAGTGATCACCCGTCTCACTCAATACACAGGCATCTTTTTTCCTACCTTAACAGCTTCCACACCGCGAGCAGTATATTTACTGTGGCAGTGTGGAAGCTTCCCGTGAATCTCCGTAAATAAGCGGCAATCTGCGGGTGGCCACTAGGGGGCGCGAGCCGTGCTCCTGAGGAGTATGCCCGTGGCTCGGGCGGACCTGATGTCTGCCGGCGAGCCGCGATGAGCGGCCACAGCTGAAGAACGGGGAGCCCCCGATGTAAACACGGCGTTTCCCTGCTCTGTCAGTGCGGGCATAGGAGATCTACTGATCCCTGTCACTGGGATCAGTTAGATCTCTTATGCCCATGGTAGCCCAGCCCCCCCCCCGCAGTTAGAACACACCCAGGGAACACAATTAACCCCTAGATCTCCCCCTGCAGGTTAACCCCTTCACTGCCTGTGACATTTATACAGTAGACATTTAAATTTCTGATCGCTGTATAAATATCATTGGTCCCAAAAAAGTGTCAAAATGGTCCGACATGTCCGCTGCAATATCGCAGTACCGCTAAAAATCGCAGATCGCCGCTATTACTAGTAAAAAAGAACAAAAAAAAACCCCAGAAATGAATTCTCATCACCCGTAAATGCAGCCACTTTTGTGCAAACCAATCAATATACGCCGATTGCGATTTTCTTTTACCAAAAATATGAGGAAGAATATAAATCGGCCAAAACCGATGAAAAACATTTTTTTATATATTTTTTTTGGATTTGTACTATAGCAAAAAGTAAGAAAAACTGTTTTTTTTTTTTTTTTGCAAAATTGTTGCTCTTCTTTTGTTTATAGCGGTGATCAGAAATGATGCAGAGGGGATCAAATACCACCAAAAGAAATCTCTATTTGTGTGAAAAAAAGGAAGCAAATTTTGTTTGGGTACAACGTCGCACGACCGTGCAATTGTCAGTTAAAGCGATGCAGTGCCAAATCGCAAAAAGTGCTCTGGTCCTAACGTGGGAAATCCTTCCGGGGCTGAAGTGGTTAACTTTAATCTTGCATAGATCAATTATTTGGCATTTTGAAGTGTGCAGGAGATGAAAGTTGAGATAACAACCAACGTGGATAGAGCTGTAGTATTGAAAACAGGAGAAGTATGTCTTGGGTTCTGTAAAGTTTACCATACACTATGCAATCGGATTGTACAATCTCCTTTAGATCTACCATCAACTATGTAATGCAAGGACGTGCCTGATTGGATACAGAATGATTGGCTAGATAGGTGTCTCCTATTATATACATTTAGTAAATCTAGGAGATTGTACAATCAGATTGTATAGTGTGTGGCCACCTTTATACACCTAAATTTACTAGTTGCACTTTCATTGCCATTGTTAATAGCACACCAAACACACATTTTGCCACATAAATAACATGAGTGGCAAATGCTGCACATTACGCACAGTAAAAAATGTGCAACTCACAATGTGCCAAAATGTCCCATCAGCCACGTGTAGTGCAGCCCATTGAAATCAACAGACTGCCCTATGTGTGTCAGAGGAAAAATGAGCCAAACAACATGCACTCCCACTATGCTAGATGTGAATGGGGCCTGAAAGTGAAATTGGTGCATTTACACAAGAACAATGAGGCTTCATACACATCTGTCTGTTTCCTTGCATTTCAGAAATGCGCTGCACCAAAAATCACAGTAAAAATGCACCAAGCTCCGCTCCAATAAAAAAGTTCTGATGTTTCTTTGGGGTGATTTTTGCGTGTAGGGCAGCCCATTCAGGTAGATGGGCTGCCCTATGCATGATGAATGAAAATGGTACAAAATGTCCCCCCGCGCAAAAAAAACGAACGTGGAAATGTGAGTTCATGCTATGCTGAGATGGGAATGGGGCTTGACAGCTGAGTGTTTCCATACACTCCCTCCTATGTACTTGTTTAAAGATGGCCATACACTAAGCACTCTGATTGTACTATCTCTGTTTAATCTTCTTTAGATTTACCAAAACTTTGGTTTAGGAGTACCTACCTATCTATCCACTCACTCTCTATCCAAGCAGGCAGGCCCTTGCACTACATAGTTGATGGTTGATCTAAAGGAGATTGTACAGGGGGGCGTGGTTTGCGCGCGCCGTGAATGGAAGCCGCTTGAGAGAGCTCCGGCACAACAGGGAGAACGAAGCAACTGAAGCCTGAATGAGACACCGCCAAACCCCACCACAGCAAAGCGACATCTCCCTAAACACCGGAGGTATGTCGCGAAAGAGGAAAGATGACAGAAGACCGCACAGACTGACTGAATTCTTCGCTACCTCTGCACGAGGGAGGAAGCAAGATGGCGCCGGCTGACAAGGCCCGAGATCACTACACGGATCTCCCGGATGACCATCCACACCCACATGGCTCGAACACATCCCCGCAACACTCTTCACCGCCATCCAGCCCTTCATGCAATAGTCCGGCCAAGACAAAAATGCGTATGAACGATCGTGACGGTGGACCGGTGAGTAAAGGGGAAGTACCCCCCACCCACAATATGACACTGAATGCCTCCATAGCAGCCTTCCCAACCAACAATCAGCCTGTCATGGACACCCTATTGAAGGATATGCTGGTCTCCCTTCAACAATCGATCCATGCCGACTTCACTAACCTGACCCAAAATATAACTACAGAAATCGCATCTCTAGGAGACAGAATTCACTCTGTTGAAAATGTGGTCAGCGACATTAACCACACAGTCAATGAGCTCATTGATGCCAATGAGGATACAATAGAGGAGCATCAGTGGCTCCGCGCGAAGATAGTGGATTTAGAAGACCGAGCCAGATGGGAAAATCTAAAGTTAAGGGGAGTCCCTGAAGCAGTGCAAACCCAAGACTTAAACAATTATGCCAGAGAACTGTTCAGGGCCCTCCTCCCAGACCTACAACCCATAGAGCTGACAATCGACCGCATACACCATCTGCCCAAACCATCTTTTTTACCAGAAACAACTCCCAGAGACGTACTCATGAAAGTGCATTTCTTCACGACTAAAGATCAGATTTTGAAAAAAGCCAGAGCCTTGGGGAAGCTGCCAGAACCGTACGACGGCATCCAGATATACGCAGACTTATCAAAATACACTATGGAACTCCGGCGTCAACTCAATACAATTACAAAGGCATTACGAAACCACCAGATAGTATACAAATGGGGCCATCCGACCAAAATTATCATAGACAGAAACGGCAAAACGTACAATGTCACCTCGCTAACAGCAGGCTTAGCCTTACTAAAAGAATGGGGAATCTTCCCTGAACCGGAAACCTCACAGCACATCAGACAACCCCATTATACAGGACCACCTCCGTGGCACAAGGCGCAAAAACCCAAATTCTAGAAGGGCAATACTCTAGCTACACCAAACAAAGCCTTTCTCTCCCTGGATCATCTCCCACTATACGGCCCAAAAGCATTATAGACTTGTTCCCCCTGACAACAGGATTGCAGCTTGGGAAACAAACTCCCCGCCGCAGGCTTTTCTGTTTCTTGTTTATGAGTTTCTTTTTTATTTTCCATCCAGACTCTCACTCTTTCTTCCTTCACATCAACCCACTCCTGAGATCTACTACAACACCGATGAATCCGAAACCCGCATCCTGTAACCAACCACGTAACCCATGGATCCTCAAGCACTTGTCTTCAAAATGTGAGTACTTCCACAATCACTGCATACAATCGCTACTATGGACACAAAAATAATTTCTATAAATGCCAAAGGCCTTAACCATCCAGTTAAAAGAGCAACTATTTGGCAAACAGCCCTAAAACTTAGCGGAGGAATTATATGTATACAGGAGACACACTTTAAGCGAGATGCAACACCAAGATTTCAACATGCTAAATTCCCACAAATCTATCTAGCAAGCAGCTCCGAGAAAAAAAGAGGAGTCGCGATTGCTATTAAAGACTCCACAGACTTCAACATGCTTCAAATGATTGCAGACACAGAGGGAAGATATCTAATCCTAATAGGAGACTTGAATTCCCATAGAATAACGCTAGTGTGTGTGTATGCACCTAATTCGAGGCAAATATCGTTTCTCAATAAGCTGAAAAGAAAAGTGAGCAAAGTGCAACAAGGAGCATTACTTCTATGCAGGGACTTTAACCTTGCCCCAGACCCCCATTGGGACACCACCAAACAGGTACCTAGGAAATCTTCACAACTATCCCACTTCCTACAGGCCAACGATCTGTTTGACGTATGGAGATGTCACCACCCAACAGAAAAATATTTTACATTCCACTCCCTAGCGCATAATTCTTACTCAAGAATCAACCTTTTTCTAGTAGATAAATGGATGCTAAAGAATATCTCAAACTCCCATATTGACTTTATGACATGGTCTGACCATGCACCGATATCGATCACAATAGACACAGCTTCCCAGAACACGCCACCCACTGTATGGAAAGCTAATACCTATCTATTTAAAATACCAATCTTAGCAGACAAAATACATGAAGAACTGGAACACTATTTTAAAAATAATGTTGGATCTGTTGAGAAGATGTCCACCTTATGGATGGCCCACAAGGCATTCATGAGGGGGATACTGATAAAGTATAGTTCAATTGCAAGGAAAAGGAGGACGCAGCAGATAGACGAGATTTCGACCCAAATTAAAGTCCTAGATGACCAGAACAAATCTTCCCCGTCCACTACCATACAACAAAAACTAAAAGATCTGAGACAAGAATTTAGAACCCTTTTATTGGATAAATTTGAGCATAACTTCTGCAAAATAAGAGCCACCCAATAGTCTGTTGGCAATAAAGCAGGAAAATTAATGGCACAGCGCATTCGAGGAATGCGCAATAAATCCAAAATCCCGTTTCTACACTACCCCACCTCCAAAGATAAGATAATCAACCCTAAGGATATGGCTGACGCTTTCAGCCACTATTATGAACAACTATACAATCTTAAAGATGATCCTACGACCACCCAACCTACGCCACAGGACATTCAAACATTCTTAGCACAAATTAAACTTCCAAAACTCACACCCTCCCAATTAGAATCCCTGAACCTTCCCTTCACAAACCAGGAAGTAATACAAGCGATACAAAAAACCCCACCCGGTAAGTCACCAGGGCCTGATGGTCTCCCAAGAGAATACTATAGCCAACACCAGCATATTCTCGCTCCTTACCTCAGAGATCTCTTTGAAGAAGCTGCGTCCTCCTCCTCCTTCCCCAAAGAAATGTTGACTACTATGGTAGTAACTATACCTAAACCGGGCAAACCTCCCACTACACCCCAAAATTTTAGGCCGTTCTCGCTGCTGAACGTTGACGTTAAACTTTATGCTAAAATCCTCGCGACAAGACTAATGGAATTTATACCCATGCTGATCCATCAAGATCAGACTGGGTTTACTAAAGGTCGGCAATCTTCAGACGCAACGAGACGATTAATCAATATAACACACTGGGTACGAACCACAGGAACACCTTCTCTGCTCCTTTCCTTGGATGCAGAGAAGGCGTTCGACAGAGTCCATTGGGGCTACTTAAACGCAGTTCTCAGCGAGTTCGGCCTAGCAAACCAAATTCTGTCTGCAATTAACGCATTGTATTCCACACCGTCAGCTTATGTACTGGGAGCAGGCATGATTTCCAAAACCTTCAATATTACGAATGGCACAAGACAAGGCTGCCCCCTGTGGCCAATTATTTTTAATATGGCTATAGAACCACTAGCAGAATATGTAAGAAAGGCAACAACAATTCAACGAGTTAAAATTGGCGACAGGGAGCACAAAATCAGCCTCTTTGCTGACGATATCATTGTTATGATTACAAACCCACACATGTCCTTAAAAACGATTCAGGACACCCTCACTACCTTTAGTTCCATATCCTACTACAAGGCAAATGCAACCAAGTCCCACATACTAAACCTAGGCGTGGACAGTGTCTCCAAAAACATTCTAATGCAACAATACCCCTACCTATGGGCAGACTCACAAATAACATACCTCGGAATATCACTGACAGACCGCCCCAACAACCTGTACAAAGCAAACTTTATACACTTTAAAACAAAATACGCAGACTCTCTTATTAATCTCTCTAAACATGAACTCTCCTGGGCGGGGAGATTAGCAGCCTACAAAATGCTAGTATTACCTCAATTATTATACTTATTCCGATCCCTACCAATACCAGTCCCACAGATCTATTTAAACAGCCTTCAAACACTCCTAGGTAACTATGTATGGAACAACAAGAAACCGCAGGTAAATAGGAACTGGCTATATAAACACTATGCAGCAGGAGGATCAGGCTTAGTCAATATCCTCGATTACTATCAGGCCACCATATTGACCCAACTGAAAGCATGGTTTCAAGAGGAAAGCACCCCCCTGTGGTACCACATAGAAGCTCAGAGCATCCCTAACAGGAACCCAAAACTGTGGATACTTAGCCTACATCCACATACTCCCCTCCCTAAACACTTACCACCACCAGTAATAGCGACGGCAAAAACATGGAGGAAGTTTAGAAATCTGACCTGGCTCAATACAAAACCCAACCCACCTACGCTCCCAGTTACCATTATACACACCTTAATCCCAAACTTCCCTTCATCTCCTTGGACATCTAACTCTACAAACACACTTAACCAATTACTTGAAAATGACAAGCTAAAACCATTCCTACATCTCCAAGCAGTGCTCCACCTCACTGAGACAAATAAATTTCAATACCTTCAAATTCAACACTGCATCTCCAAGAACCCCCAGCTACTGAAACCCCTCCCAACCATGGCACTGCAATATTACTCCCCCCAAAATAAAGAAACAAAAGGCATCTCCCTATTCTACAAACTTCTGCTAGAAAAGTCATGTTTTACTCACAACAAAACGATCACACAATGGGAAAATGATTTAAAACAACACTACGCAACAGAACAATGGGAATACGCCATTCGCTCTATATACAGAGCCACAACATGCACAGCCCTACAAGAATTAAAGCAAAAACTAATTCAGCACAGATACCTCACACCTCAGAAACTGGCTTCATTTGACGAATCCACATCTCCAACCTGTTGGAGACTATGCGGAGGAACGGGCACATTATTTCACATAATGTGGGAATGCCCTAAAATAACTAAACTGTGGAGGAATGTATTCAAAATAATTTCTGAAATCACAGGCACTCCCACTGACCCATCCCCAGCGCTTGGTCTGTTCAACCTCAATATAGGAAACATTCCCCACGAATTACACAAAACAATCACACATATTCTCCTCGCAACTAGACACACTATTACCAAAAACTGGAAAAGTTTATCAGAACCACAACTAATACAAATACTGGCACAAGTTAATGAACACTATACATATGAACTGATACTCTCAAGAGACCGTAACAGTTACAACAAACTAAACCGACTATGGATGCCATGGGTTCATTGGTACAAAGGGAGGAAACAACATCTCCCTCAGGATTCCAAGCACTGATGCACACAGCTACCACACACGCATACTACCTCTGTCTATCCTATACTCTCCTCTCTCTTGCTTTCTGCCCACCTCTCCTTCTCTCCCTCTTATCTTCTCTACCCTACTACAGCACAACGCAACACCCCTATCCGGAAGCCAACGCTCAAAGATTGTTCACTGTTGGAAATACAAGTTCTCAAATATAAGTTCTCAAAGATCCCAGATGCGGTAAGGCCACCCTAGAGTTCATATAACCTGAACCAGAATACACCTTAGGAAAAAACAACTCGACTTAACTCCCCGCCAGACACAGTATGATCCCAATAGGGGTGTCTGGGGGGAATAGCTAACAGAACTATACACCACATACTAAATCCAGGTATCAATCGTGAAAAGACCAATTGCCGCACTGGAGATGTTGATTTACAATGTTGTTGTTTTCACTTTTTACATTTTCCTTTTAACTACCAAAGGAATTGTCTAAATGTTATGTAATAGTCCAATTGCTTTCAAGTAATCGGATGTATAACCACACACATCTGTATGTATAAACGCAAGTTTACTGTAAGTCGTTTGTTTACTCAAACTGTTTCAATAAAAACTAATGAAACTAAAGGAGATTGTACAAACAGATTGTATAGTGTATGGTGAGCTTTACAGAACCCAGGACATACTTCTCCTGTTTTCAATACTACAGCTCTATCCAAATAATCTAATTTCTCATCTCCTGCACACTTCAAAATGCCAAATGAATGATCTTTGCAATATTAAAGTTAAGGTAGGAAACAAAAAGATGCCGGTGTATTGAGTGAGAAGGGCAATCACTGATTGATTGTGTTTCATTTAAAAAACATTGACCTGAAAGTGGGTGGTAGGTAGGAGGGTAGATGCAGGGTGTGTGCTAATGAGGTCAGTTGGTCAACTCCTTCCTGAGTCATGACCTATAGTCTGTCCAGATAGTAAGGCAGAAGTAATGGATAAGTGTTTTTAAACAGCCATGAAAACAATGATATAAGCATGTGTAGAATAAATAGATAGCGGTTTTATTTTTGCAAAAGAAGTACATTAATGCTATATTGGTACATAGGGGACCTGGAATTTAGAAAAAAAAGGCAAACAAAGGTGAACTTAGCCTTTGATGCAAGATATCCATGTAGGTGGTGGATGAATCCCATTCTTCACCTCCTACTACAGTAGTACCCTGTAAACAATAATAATCTACATCCAACTCAAGCAGCTGATCTTTTGGCCTGAAGTCCTTTGTCTCTTTTGCTTAGCCTATGCACTTTTACAAGTGGGAGATTATTTATTTACCCTCCTAAGTCACCTACTGGTTTATCTCCTTGTAGTTTGGATGCTCAAGATTCTCCTTGTATGTCCATTTAAACCTAAGTATTTAAAGTGATTGTAAAGTTTTTTTTTCTATAAAAATAATAAACATGTTATACTTACCTGCCCTGTGCAGTGGTTTTGCACAGGGCAGCCTTGATCCTCCTCTTCTCGGGTCCCTCTTCAGTGCTCCTGACCTCGTGTTGAGTGCCCCCACAGCAAGCAGCTTTCTATGGGGGCATACGAGCCGAGCCGCAGCTCCTTGTATCCATGCACACACGGAGCCGTGGTTTGGCCCTGCCCCCTCTCTCTCCTTATTGGCTAACTTACTTTGCTGCATCTCAGCCAATCAGGAGGAAGAGTCCCGGACAGCTGAGGCACTCGTGGACATTGCTGGATTGAGAAGGGGGCTCATGTAAGTATTAGGGGGCTGAGGGGGGCTGCTGCACACAAAATGTTTTTTATTGTAATGCATAAAATGCACTAAGATAAAAAAAAAACCTTCTGCCTTTACAACCACTTTAAATGCCCCTTCTGGCATTAATGTACCCCATAGTATGGATTTTTTTCCAGTTCCCTGCACCCTGGGATATCTGATTTCTACCCTGTTAGGAATCTATCCTGTGAAAAGGTATCTCATTTATGCCCATTCTTTTCTCCACAGCAGGGCCTTTTTCCGTCAAGTTGTTCTGCAATGCTTGACTTTCTTTAAACTCTATCCCTTTTTTGTGGAATTTACTGAACAGGGATCAATTCCTATTATTCCCTTATCTGACTCTTCAGTATACTCCAGGAGTTTTTGCACCCTACCCTTGGCACTGACTAGTGTCTTCATCCTAGTGCCCTTTTTTTCTGGCATCACCATTGTGGAATGCACAGCAGATCTTTACTGAAATGAGTCAGTGTCCTAAATGCTTGTAGTTTTCTGATGAGCCAAGTGCTCAGTACTTTTCTTTTCCTAAATTAGGCTGGCCCTCCTGTATTGAGCTGGCCATGGATGGATAAAAAATAGGCTGAATTTTGATCCATCTATGGCCGGCGCCGGTCCTGTTTGAGAGCATTCAATCTAATGATCTAAAGGCTTTGGCCTTTACTCATATAGCCTTAGTCCCGGTAGTGATTCCTTCAGATACTCCTTATAGTAAGATTCCACAGCCATTGAATCTCTCAGTAACTGTTGTCACCGCTTAGTTGGATTTTTTTGGAGGCCCCATACAGTGCCTTGAAAAAGTATTCATACCCCTTGAAATTTTCCACATTTTGTCATGTTACAACCAAAAACATATATATATATTATTGGGATTTTATGTGATAGACCAACACAAAGTGCCACATAATTGTGAAGTGGAAGGAAAATGATAAATGGTTTGCACGTCTTTTTGGGGATGTCTCTACCAGCTTTGCACATCTAGAGTGACAATTTTACCCATTCTTCATTGCAAAGCACAGCTCAAGCAAAGCTCAAGCTCTGTCAGATTGGATGGAAAGCATCTGTGAATAGCAGTCTTGCTACAGATTTTCAATTGGATTTAGGTATTGACTTTGAATGGGCCATTATAACACATCACGAATATGCTTTGATCTAAACCATTCCATAGTAGCTCTGGCTGTATGTTTAGGGTTGTTGTCCTGCTGGAAGGCAAACCTCTGCCCCAGTCTCAAGGTTTTCTTCTAAGATCGCCCTGTATTTGGCTCCATCCATCTTCCAATCAACTCTGACCAGCTTCCTTGTCTCTGCTGAAGAAAAGCATCCCCACAACTTGATGCTGCCACCACCATGTTTTACTGTGGGGATAGTGTGTTCAGGGTGATTTACATTGTTAGTTTTCCATCACACATAGCATTTTAAGCCAAAAAGTTCAATTTTGGTGTCATCTGACCAGAGTACATTCTTCCATATGTTTGCTGTGTCCCCCACATGGCTTCTCACAAACTGTAAACAGGACTTCTTATGGCTTTCTTTCAACAAAGGCTTTCTTCTTGCCATTCTTCCATATAGGCCAGATTTGTGGAGTGCATGACTAATAGTTGTCCTGTGGACAGTTTCTCCCACCTGAGCTGTGGATCTCTGCAGCTCCTCCAGAGTTACCATGGGCCACTTGGCTGCTTCTCTGATTATTGCTTTCCTTGCCTGTCACTTTAGGTGGTTGGCCATGTCTTGGTAGGTTTGCAGTTGTGCCATACTCTTTCCATTTTTGGATGATGGATTGAACAGTGCTCCGTGAGACGATCAAAGCTTGGAATATTTTTTATAACCTAACCCTGCTTTAAACTTCTCCACAAGTTTATCCCTGACCTGTCTGGTGTGTTCCTTGGCCTTCGTGATGCTGTTCGTTTACACACAGATGGACTCTATTTACTAATTAGGGGACTTCTGAAGGCAATTGGTTCCACTAGATTTTAGTTAGGGGTATCAGAGTAAAGGGGGGCTGAATACAAATGCATGCCACACTTTTCAGATTTTTATATTTAAAAAAAAAATTGAGAGCCATTTATTTTCCTTCCACTTCACAATTATGTGCCACTTTGTGTTGGCCTATCACATAAAATCCCACTAAAATACATTTACGTTTTTGGTATATAACAAAATGCAAAAATTTCAAGGGGTATGAATACTTTTTCATGGCCCTGTATGTTTAAGGATTACTACATTCCTGTGCCCTTCAATGGGTGACAAAAAAATAAGATTTCTTTACTTTTTGTACAAATGCTTTCTTAAAGCATGGAGCTCCTGGATTAAATTGTCCTACTATATACTCCTGGCTAGAAGCCTAACTTCTTCATAGCTATAGATTTTGATGCACAAATCACTGAGGAACCTGGCAATAATTCCCCTACCTTTCCTTGTCCCGCTTTTTTCTCTCCTTCTTTTACTTCCAATCTAACTCTTTTTGATTTTTAATAATATGTAATTATCTTACATTTCTGGCTTTATATTTCCTTGATACTTCACAGTCTTAATATTTGGAACACTACCAAGATTACTATGTGCCAACCCCAAACAATTTCTGGATATAGCTCAATCCTGACACCTAAGCTCTCACTTACTTGCTCTTTTCATAGCATTTTTGTCTTCCAACTTAGATCTTTGTCAGCAATGGTATTCCACACTCATTGTATGCAGGATACACAGTAGTATGGAAAACGTGGTATTGTTTGACTCACTACTCATGTATTACACATTTCAAGACTGTAAGGTCGAAACTTGCATCTCTGTCTAACGTTTTTCTTTCAAATAGATTTTATTGTGATACGGATACATACAGCTTTAGCCATCAACAAATTACACAACTATGTCAAAGCAATACCGATGTTTTCAAAGAATTTATCCTCAAATGTATCATCATCCACAAGTAATGACACAATATACACTATATTACCAAAAGTATTGGGACGTCTGCCTTTACATGCACATGATTTTTAATAGCATCCCAGTTTTAGTCCATATGTTTCAATATTAAGTTGGCCCACCCTTTGCAGCTATAACAGCTTCAACTCTTCTGGAAAGGCTGTCCACAAGGTTTAGGAGTGTGCATATGGGAATGTTTGATCATTCTTCCAGAAGCGCATTTGTGAGGTCAGACACTGATATTGAACGTCATATGAATCAAAAATAGGAACTTGATGGAGAACCTATTAATACCTGCATTATAGGTGGATCTATGATTAGAGTTAGAGCTGCAGGTATGACAGATGTAATCGTGATCAAAATGAAAAAAATTATATAATTAACCCGTGTTCCACATCAACACAGTAGAGTGCTGATTAACTTTAAAGTGCATACATATCTAAAAAAAAACATTTAAAATAAAAATAAAATTATGATTCAAACATCTATATACTGAGATGGATATGTAAACAGATATCAATGTGCATGATTAAATATCCTGGGTAAATAGTTCAATACGTGCCAAGTGCATTAAAAGTGATGTAAACAAAGTTCCTTGTGCCAAAGCGGATGTTGAAGGTACACAATACAATAAGTGCCACAGGTACACAGTTCAATAAGTGCCAAAAAATGTTGGAACTAATCAGTTGTGCAGAAATATGGTGTCACAGTTCATTGGTTGCCAGTAGAGACCATCAAGGATCAATTACAGTGACAATACCCTACATCGCATACCAGTGACACATCTCACTCACCGGAAGGATATGATCCCCATGCCAAAGATCATACACGCCTGTAACCCAAACATCCAGCAATAAAGCAGCTGCAACTGGATCCAAATACGGCCAAATTGCCTCAAGGATGAAATATGTTGTAAAAAACAGAAGGGGACTCCGATGGTGAAGTACGTATGTCCATTTAATAAATTAAATCCCAAAAGAAACAGCAAACATAATGAATAAAACAGCAAAGTTAAAATCAGGAAGCAGGGGGGCGCTGACTGCGATCTACCTGAGTTCCTCCGAGCGGAAGGAACACAGGTGGAGCGCAGTCAGTGCCCCCTGCTTCCTGATTTTAACTTTTCTGTTTCATTCATTATGTTTGCCGTTTATTTTGGGATCCTCTATTAAATGGACATACATTCACCATCAGAGTCCCCTTCTGTTTTTTACAACATATTCCATCCATGAGGCACGTGGGCCGGATTTGGATCCAGTTTTAGCTGCTTTATTGCTGGATGTTTGGGTGACAGGCATGTATGATCTCTGTCATGCGAAACATATCCTTCCGGTGAGTGAGATGTGTCACTGGTGTGTGGTGAAGGGTATCGTAATTGATCCTTGATGGTCTCTACTGGTAGCCAACGAACTGTGACACCATATTTCTGCACTACTGATTAGTTCCAACATTTTTTTAGCACTTATTGAACTGTGTACCTGTGGCACTTGTTGTATTGTGTACCTTCAACATCCACTTTGGCGCAAGGAACTTTGTTTACATCACTTTGAATGCACTTGGCACTTATTGAACTATTTACCCAGAATATTTAATCATGCACATTGGATATTGTTAACTGTTTGCATATCTATCTCAGTATATAGATGTTTGAATCATAATTTTATTTTCATTTTAATTTTTTTTTTTCACTTTAGATATGTATGCACTTTAAAGTTAATCAGCACTCTACTGTGTTGATGTGGAGCGCGGTTTAATGATATAATTTTTTCACTGATGTTGAATGAGAAGGCTTGCAATCTCCACTCTAATTCATCCCAAAGGTGTTTTATCAGGTTGGGGTCAGGACTTGCTCATCCATGTCTTTATGGACCTTGTTTTGTGCACTGACGTGCAGTCATATTAGAACAGGAAGGGGCCAGACCCAAACTGTTCCCACAAAGTTGGGAGCATGTAATTGTCCAAAATGTCTTGTGGCTGATGCCTTAACAGTTCCCTTCACTGGAACTAAGGGGCGAAGCCCAATCCCTGGAAAACAACCCCACACCATAATCCCCCCTCCACCAAATGGTTTGAACCAGTGCACAAAGCAAGGTCCATAAAGACATAGATGAGCCTTAGCAGACTTCCAGTTATTTGTTATGGTTAAATGGGCCACTATTAATATATGAATGATTATTGTCCAAAATTGGTTTGTGTAATTGTCAACAAACAAAACTCAGTAGTGCTAAGTGGGGGATGGAGCAAAGAAAATGTCACTTGTGAGTGATATGAATGAGAACACTGCTTTCCAGAAACTGTACACAGGTTTAAACTCTCACAGAATATGAAGCTAGTTGCTCACTTTCTCACAGTGCCTCCAGCACAGTGGTGAAGAGTCTGGGAATAGTTTGAATAATTGGAAGGGAGTCAGATATCCTCTATACAAGATTTTAAGTGCATTGTCCCAGTGGTTTAAACAATGTGTAGCACTGTAGCCAGCAGATGTTTAAAAACTTTTCCTAAATATTTCTCCTTTTTTACCACTTTAAGACCAGGCCTTTATCTGACATTTACTAGTAAATTACTTAGAACTCCCAAACATTATATATTTTTTAGCAGACACCCTAGAGAATAAAATGGCGGGCATTGTAATATTTTATGTCACACTGTACTTGCTCAGCAGTTTTTCAAATACAATTTTTTGGGACAGGATACACAAAAAAAAATCAGTAAAGTTAGCCCAATTTCTTTGTATAATGTGAACGATGATGTTATGTAAATAGATACCTATTATGTCATGGTTTAAAATTGCGTACACTCGTGGAATGGCAACAAACTACTGTACTTAAAAATCTCCATAGGCAACGCTTTAAAATTTTTTACATTTTTGGAGTTACAGAGGAGGTCTTGTGCTAGAATTATTGCTCTTTCACTAATTATCATCGCGATATCTCACATGTGTGGTTTGAACACCATTTACATATGTGGGCGCGACTTGCATATGCGTTCAGTTCTGTGTGCGAGCTCGGAGGGATTGGGTGCTTTAAATTTTTTTTTTACTTACTTATTTTACTTTTTGTTTTTACACTGTCCCTTTCATTTTTTTAAACACTTTTATTCCTATTACAAGGAATGTATAAATCCTTTGTAATAAAAATAAGCATGACAGGTCTTCTTTATTGAGAGATCTGGGGTAAAAAGCCTATAAAAGTGATTCTGCTGTGCAAGCCGGCCGCCTGCTGTAAATAAAGATACCGGGGTTATGGCAGCTAGCTGCTGCCATAACCCTGGTATTTAACGTCAAAGTAATGACGTATATTTATAGTTAGGTGGTCGGCAGGTGGTTAAGCATGTGGGTAGTTTTAATAAATGTAATATTATGAATGACCAGATTCCTAATCCACGCCAAAATGGAAGCCAAAGATAAGGAACAGCCCACAAACTTTGAGCGAATCTGGAAACCCTGGATAGACCACTATCTCCCACCATCCTTCGACCTTGAGACCCTCTGTCCATGGTAGCACCTAACTCCCCACTTGGTAGCTGAGTGTGGAGCGGGGTGCTGAGACCACCGAGCGGACCTCTTCTCTCTCACCTCTTCTCCCTCTTCTCTCCTTCTGTTGTTCTATCTCTCGCTATTCCTCTCCTCTATGCTCTTTCTTTCTGGAGTTATTTGATTAATTTTGCTTCATACACTACCCAGGGTTTGATGGCACTTAAGGCACACTGGACGTATAACTGCTGCATGCTTCTTGGTCTCCATCTTCCCTTAAAGGAGAAGTACAGTCAAAGCTTGTTTGTCTGTACATCTCCTATGGATCAAAGGAGTTCAGTTCGTCCTGCACGCCTGCAATCTGTGTACGAGCCACTGAGAGTCTGAGCTGGTTGCTATTGCCCCTTCCACAGCCCAGAACTCAAGTGAGCACAAGGGGGGGCAGAGCAGAGAGCTGGTGATTGAAAATCACCAGCTTTCTGCTCATGGAGCAGTGAGAACCAAGTGATCGGTGGTGTTCAATCACTCAGTTCTCAGTGTTGGAGGTGCCAGGGGACAGATACAGCATTGAAATGATGCTGCACCCACCTAGGTAAGTATGATTGTCCTAACAAACAATATTAATGGTAAATCTTGGTTGGCAGCTTGTTTTATAAAAACCCATAACTTGTCAGTTGTAACAAACTAGACTTGAAGCTGATTGAGCAGTGCTGCATAGTAGTAATTAGGACGGGGAGACCCACTCATACCATAGATTTATGTTTCACTACCAAAGCTGCATAAGGTGTAAGAGATTTTTTTAGATGATTTTGTGATATTTAATTTGTAGTAGGAAATTCTACTAAATTGCTACAACACCCGTTGAACTGCAAGTAGGGAAGAAGTTTGGCTACTTAGGGTCAGGAGCACATCATCAGCAAAAATACCTATTTTATGAGAGTAATTAGCCATGCTAATTCCTGTTACTGATCAATTATTTCTTATTTATAATCATGACAGCTAAGGGCTCCATTAATAAAGAAAAAAACAAGGGTGATAATGGACATCCTTTTGTCGGTGCCATTTATGATGGGAAAAAAGTCTGACAAAATGCTAGAGGTATAAACTTGAGCTGAAAGTGTAGTATATAATGCTAAAATGGTGTTGGAAACAAAACACTTCCCAAATGCATTAAGTGGGGCTTGCAAGTATCCCAGTGCACCCAATCAAAATCTTTTTCAGCATCCAGAGTGGGGAACATTAAGGGCACCTTATGTTATTCCACAATCTACGGTGTCTGATGCTTGCCTACCTTTAATGAAGCCTACCTGGTCAGACTGGACCAGTTTTGGGTTGATGGTTACCAATCTATTTACCAACAATTTGGCATAGATCTTTAAATCCATATTTAATAAGGATATAGGCCTAAAATGTTGAGGATTATCAGGTTCCTTCCCTCATGTAGGTAGGGTAGCAACTATCACTTGAAGCATTTCTTGAGGCAAGGAAGAAGATATCGCAGCCTCATTGTACAGTATGTTTAAATGGGGAACTAATGCATCCTTAAATTCCTGGTAGCATTCAGATGAAATGCCATCGGATCCAGGGGATGTATCTTTTGGTAAAGAATTTCCTCATCAGATATCGGGAGGTTCAAAGAATTTAATAGATGGGATTACAAGGCGGGCAGTTTTATTGCTGACAAATAGTCGGAGATGGAATGAGCCTTAGGTTGGGGAGTATCAGAACCATTCTTCAAATGGTATAATCAATAGCAATATTTTTGAAAAGTATTAGCAAATTAGCAATATCTTTGGAGTGGTAAACTCTGGATCTAGCTAGCTTAGTTTTAATATAATTGGCAAGAAATTTTTTATCCCTTTTTCCCCTGAGAGTAATATATAGCTTTAAATATTTTTAAGTGTTTTTCATGGTTGGATAAGAGGAGTAATCTAAGGGCATGTGTGCAGTTTTGTAACTCCCAAAGCTAGTGGAGATATGGACTGCTTGTATTGGGACTCTCATTAACCTCTACAATAGGCCTATGACAACACCAAAGTGAGAAAAGCTCAGTTCCCAGTAAGGAATTCAATTTAGCAAATTCTTTGAGATTTGAATGAAGTTTGTCACGGTTAGGGTGGTTTATAAAAGAAAGAAATGTCATTGCACCAAAGGTAAGTTAGGTGAACATTACATTTCTCTTCTATAAGCATTTTTACTGCTGTATAGCCCGGCCAGGTTATAGAATGAATATCTGCTTTGGCTATTTTCTGTAGCAGGGGTTAGTAGAATTAGATCTGTTCTCGAGAATGCTTTATGAGGTGGTGAGAATTAAGTAAAGTTCTTCTCAGAAGCATATAAGTATCTCCACGGGTCATATAGATCATTTTGTTGTATCAGAGGAAGAAGGCCTCTCCTTTCAGGGTTATGAGAAGTCATATCCAGAGTCCTTTTGATGATGGAGTTAAAGTCCCCACACAGCAAAAGGAAGCCCTTTTGGACTTTCTTAAGTTTTTTCATAAGCGATCTGAGGAAAAGGTAGTTGGCCTGCATTTAGGGTATAAAGGTTTACTAACCTATAGGGGATATTATTCAGATGTCATGTTAATATGATGAATCTGCCATGAGGATCTGTGACTAGGTCATGCAGTTTAAAGACAACAGACTTTGTAATTGCTATAAGCACCACGTTCTATTTAATTTCTGCTTGGCCATAAAAATATGTGGAATGAGTTTATTTGTGCAGCTATGGGCTTTAAGCGTGTGAAAATGGGTTTCTTGAATACAAAGAATATCTCATTGCAATTTTTTAGCATCCCGCCATAAAGCTCTCCTTTTAAATGGGCTATTGAGCCCGTGTGCATTTAAGGATAGTACTTTCAGAAGCACAGTAATGGCTTCAAGGGATGCTGAGCTTGATTATCAGACTCAGTTACCAAATGCGAACTGCCACACTCCTCTGTCTAATGTATATTAATAAATACTATTGAAACTACAATTAAAAAATGGTGCTAGCTTTTTATTTGATTAACAGTCCTATAAAAATCCTACCTAATTTGGCCATACATGGATTGAAAACTGCCAAATTTCAGTCCATGGATGGGCAGCCTAGTTGTACAGAAATTGATCTACTGATCGACTTCTGTAGGTGCAGCCTTTGGGGTTCTTCCCGCTGGCTATAGCAGGCTGCACTGATCATTATATTCTGATGGTAGGGAAGTTTCACAATATCACAGTGGGAGGAATTTACTCCATCCACACTGAATGTGTGGATGGAGGAATCAGATATTTTTTTTTCATTCAATCTGCTGTCTGAACGAAAAAAATGATGACTGTATGTATGTAAGGCCCCATTCACATCTAGCTGGTTTGAATCGCAGGCAGAATTGGTGCAATTCTGCCTGCGATTCTATAATCACGGCAAAACACGGGACACGTTTGAGATGCCATTATTTCTCAATGGCACCCTAAATGCATTGTGATTTTTGCATGAATGTTGCGTAATAAATTGTGTTGCAAATGCGGCAAAATCACAATGTGCAAAGCTTGTCTCTCAAAAAGGAGCAGGAGCTCCTTTTGGCTGACAGCATTGCGTGTTGCGATTTTCCGCAATTGCAGATCAATTAATCGCGTGACAAAATCGCACCGTGATTGGGGAGCTATTGGGCTGTCCTGTCCTGCGATTTGGAGAGGGCAGAGGAGTTATGTTTACCATAATTATCCCTATCTGTACTGTTCTGAAATTATCAGTTGTTACCTAGATGTGTAAACAGTCTGTCTTACAAAGGATTCAAGATATCAAGGCCTGGGTGGCACATGCACAAAAAGGGTCTCCATCATGTATTGTTCAGCAAGTTATTATGAACACTTAAAGCTGCCAAAAGAGTATTGTGTATAATTCTGTTCAAAAAAAAAAAACTAGAAAAGTAAGTAATATTTTATAAATTATTTTTAGATATACTAGGGTTTGTCAAATATGACTGCAAAGGTGGAAATATACTTTAAGACATCTTTAGTCTGAATAGTACAGTTTGTCTTAGATGACAACCCCTTACAAATAAAATAAATAAATAAATTGAGCAATAACAACAAGAAACTAGTTAAATGGTTAGTTCAATCCAGTCAAAGGTTATACATCAATATTTGTTGTTTAAGGGCAACAATTTTTGTTCATTGTGGACACAGCAGGGAATGATTACATCCTCTGTCAGTTTTTTACTCTCTTGGTCCCATTGAGGGGATGTTCCTTCTAAAAGAAATCCCTTCTTTGTCAGCTATCACCAGAACAGGTGGCCTCATTGAAGGATTACCTATTCCTATTTCATTGACAAGTATATTAGTGTTTGGTTTTTCCATTACTATCTGTCTCTACTTGCACTAGTATAAGTAGAAAGGGTGAATTTCCACAGCCTTGACAATAACAAAATCCTGGGCTCCACTGGATTCTATGCAAAATGGAAGCATGTTTTGACTTTAGTCATACTTTAAGTTTAATTTAAATCTATTTAAAAATACTTATGATGAGTCTTTTCTTCATTCATACACAATTTCTTAGTTCAGTGCTTTATATACAGTACAGTACATTCTACAAAGATAAAAGTATTACATTTATTGCAAGGACATGCACTAAAGGGGGTTGGATCCCAGATTAATTAAAAAATAATAATAATAATTGCATATAAATCAATATCCTGTATGCATATAATATTGACTGTTTATTTTCATGTTTTCATTCTATATACCATTCTCAATATCATTCTAAAGACTAAATGAGGATTCTAATTTATCTTGAAGTTATGTATATTTAACTACACAGATTTTTTTTGCATTTTTCACAAATCCTATGGCCTAGCTATGGGTTTTTACCATGTATCTTTTCCTCTATATACTAGCTCTGAAGAAGGGGGTGTCAATTCCCGCAAAACGCTTGTTTACTTTTATCTCCAATAAACAACTATAAAATTCATCAAATGAGACCTTTTTCTTTTTGGACATCAGATGCTCCTCTCCAATCACCCAAGTGTTCTCTGCGGTAACGCCTTCATTGTCCTTATCAGAAAAGTAGTGGCCTTAGACTCCAATGGAGTCTATCACTTACCACCTACAATTGGGATACAACCCTTTGGAAGCAATTCCTTATATACCTTCCACACAGTAACATGCTGCTAGGCAGCCTTGAGCGGCACCAGTCCAGTGCTGTCTTCCACTCCAATTTGAACTTGCTAGGGAATTTGACTGCTCCAGGAAAAGCTGATTCCCTAGCACAGCCACAGTCCTCCCTTACTCCTGCCACATCATAACCCTTTCCTATTTGAGGAGTGTCTCTTTTTACTGTCTGTGCTGGTTCAGTTCCTCTGCCCATCTTCTTGCTTTACTACCTAATATTTTATGCAGCTGCGGAAGGAGGAGCAAGAAGGAATTCCATAAAGTTGTACTTGAGTGACACCTCTGAGTCTGCTGGGGCTGCTCTCATCACATCCAAGATGGCAGCACTCAGGGGCAGTCTCAGGGCTTTTGGGTGTCTACACTAACAAGTATTTATTATAACATGCATAAAAATATATTAAATGTACATATATTCTTATGGAAAGATTGATTTTGTAATGAACAGTCTGGTAACAGGTCTCTTTAAGATTATTGGCAGTCAGTAAAAGTTATGCTGTGTCCATGCCCATACTGACAATTGACAGCTGCAGTATGATAGGCCAAGTAGGAGGTGTACCATCTACTAGTAGAAAAAATATGTATTTTTAAGTAAGTACTCTGGGGTTATCTTTTCAGTTGGAATAATTGTTATAAACAATACTTAGCAGAATGTGCCTAATGATGAATAGATTTGTGCATATAACATCTAAATAGCAAACACCTTCACTTGCTGTTTATGTTCTTGTGATAACAATGCTTAAAAATCTTTAAATAACATATCAAACCTTAGAAATTGACTTTGCTCAATTGTGTCTAGAAGTCTTTGTAACAGTGTTTTAGTAAGCTAAATTGCTAATTACAATTCACCTGAACTCCCCCTATGATGCATTTTGTTCAGTAAGTGGTTTGTTGTAAAGTAAAAAGCTGACAGTAGGACACATATTAGACAATTAATCATCTCACCTGTTACAAGAGAAGGGGGAGAAAGCCATAAGGTACACTTAGTTGAACAATAGAAGGGGTAGACAATAGGGAAACAGGCAGTATGTAGAACAGTGGACTAGGCAGCTTGTATATTAGTTATGTATATTACTTTTAATTTTAGATTTTAAAGGGGCAGTTCTTCCTATACTAGTGTCTAATTAATAGAACACATTAGGTTCATAACTCGGAAATACGCTGGACGGCAGATTAATTCAGAATGACCACTATAAGGTCATTGATTGATGGGACAGGAGGGTCATCCATTATCTAGGTAGAAATACTTGAAGATTTAACTCAGTGTTAAGGCCTATAGGGTGGAGGGACTTCAAATGGTAAATCCACCATTTTTCTATTTGAAGTAGCACCCGGTCTAAGTCACCCCTCCTGGGGGGTAGTTTTAGGACAAAAATGCCCTTTACTCTCATCCCTGCGGGGTTCCGATCGTGGTGGTTAAAGAAATGTTTAGCTAAAGGCTTGGTTGGTTCCTTTTTATTGAACTCTCTGAGGTGCTCTCCTATTCGTATTTTTAAGGGTCTCTTTGTTTTCCCAATATAAATTTTGGAGCAGGGACAGGTGATCATATAGATCACTCCCATTGTTCAACAATTGATCAGGTCCCTAATTTTAAATTCGGCCTGGTCCAGGGCATCTTTAAAGATACTAGTCCTTTCCACAAAGGGGCACATATGGCAGCGGCCACATGAATACATACCTACAGTGCATGGGTAGTTTGATAGCCAAGTATCGTTAAGTGTTTTAACAAACTCTGATCTAATCAACAGATCCCCTAGGATTTTTGACCTATGGGCTACTATTTTGGGTGTCGGGCCTACAATGGTTGCTATTTTAGGGGTAGCAGTAAGGACATTCCAATGTTTTTCCATGGCCTTACGTACTAAACTCCATTGCGAGCCATAAGTATTAATTTGTTTTACTGGTTCATCAGTCTGATTGGATTTCCCTCCATTTTGAGCAATGGAGAGTAAATTCCCCCTATCGGGGGCGGCCACTTTCTGCTTTGCCCTCTGAATTGTTCGGTGGGGGTACGCCCTTTCCTGGAACCTCTTATAGAGGTCCCACTCTTCCCAATGAAAGTCAACGCTTTTGGTGCAATTACGCTTAATCCTGAGGAATTGCCCCATTGGTATACCCTTAATAAGCCATGGGGGATGGTGACTATCTGCCCTCAGCAAGGTGTTAGCTGCTGTCTCCTTCCGGAAGGTCCTTGTGCAGATTTCACCACTCTCCAGGCTAAGTCCAAGAAGGAGATCTTGGTATGGCTGAACACATAAGTCAGACATATGTTGCGATTATTGGAATTCAGCTGTGCCATAAAGTTGTGGAGGTCTTCGGTCGGCCCTTTCCATAGTACTAGCACATCATCTATGTAGCGCAGCCATGTGTGGCTCATGGCTGCGGTACATCGGCAAGGTGTAGACCTCCTCTTCCTCCCATAGGCCCAAGCGGAGACAGGCATAGGCAGGGGCCCAGGCTGCCCCCATTGAAGTCCCCCTAATCTGCTGGAAATAGTGGATTGTGAACTGGAAACAGTTGTTCGACAATACAAACTCTAGTGGTTCAATTAGAAATTCATTCTGGGGACCACAATGGGGGTAGTGTAACTCTAGGAAGACTGCCTTGATACCATAAGAATGCGGGATCGAGGTATAAAGTGACTCGACATCTATACCGACGAGACACATATCACCTTCTGTCTTTACCTCTGTTAGTTTAGAAAGTACATGGCGGGTGTCTTGGACAAAGGACTACAAATCTTTCACCATATCTTTAATTAAGGAGTCAGTGTAGCCACCAATGCACTCCAAGGGGCCCTGCACTGCCGGGGCCCCTATTGACCTGCTAGGAGAAGACAATGGCCCAGCAGGAGGAATTCACGCATCAACACTGTCTGTGTTTATGGGGGAATCAAGTGAATTACTTTCCTGAAACCCATGGTTGCAGGACAGAAATTCACTCCAACCTTAGTTTAGTTCTCTTATGTCTCTAATTTTACTCTCCTGGCCATGGAAGGACTGAATCGACTTGGAAAAACAGAAAGAACTCCAGTTAAGCAAATTGCTTTGAGACATTGCTGCATGATGATATTATTGAACCCTGTGGATACTTTGGTACTTTTGCAAACAGTAAAAAGAGGTCAAATTATGCACCTCGCCATCTATTAAAAGAAAATCTGAAATTGATGCAGTGTGGTGAGGAAGAAGTCATAGTTACATAGTTAGTCAGGTTGAAAAAAGTCCATCTAGTTCAACCAATAAAAGAAAAAATGTATATAACCATACAATCCCATATACACAATCCTTCACCCACAGTTGATCCAGAGGAAGGCAAAAAACCCCAGCAAAGCATGATCCAATTTGCTATAGCGGGGCAAAAAATGCCTTCCTGATCCCCCAAGAGGCAATTGGATTTTCCCTGGATCAACTTTACCTATAAATGTTAGTACACAGTTATATTATGTACATTATGGAAAGAATCCAGGCCTTTTTTTTAACCACTTGCTTACTGGACACTTAAATCCCCCTCCTGCCCAGACCAATTTTCGGCTTTCAGAGCTGTTGCATTTTGAATTACAATTGCGCGGTCATGCAATGTTGTACCCAAACAACATTTCTTATCATTTTTTTCCCACAAATAGAGCTTTGTTTGGTGGTATTTGATCACCTCTGGGGTTTTTATTTTTGCGCTATAAACAAAGAATGACAATTTTGAAAAAAGAACAATATTTTTTGCTTTTTGCTATAATAAATATAAAAAAAATAATAATTCATCAGTTTTGGCTGATGTATATTCTTCCTCATATTCCTGGTAAAAAAAAAAATCGCAAACGGTGTATATTGATTGGTTATCACGTCTACAAACTATGGGAATTGAGTTTATTTTACTAGTAATGGCAGCGATCTGCGATTTTTTTCAGGACTGTGATATTGCAGTGGACATGTCAGACATTTTTTACAGTTTTTTGGAACCAAAGACATTTATACAGCAATCAGAAATTTAAATATCCACTGATTACTGTATAAATGTCACTGGCAGGGAAGGGGTTAACACTAAGGGGGCAATCAAGGGGTTAACGGTGTTCCCTGTATGTGTTCTAACTGTATGGGAGATGGGTTGGCAGGGACATAACAGATCTCACTGATCTGGATCACAGGTCCATATACATTTGGACACAGGCACAACCTTTCAATTTCAGTGTATGACTTACTGCCATAATACTTATGAGTTGCTGTCATACAGGGAAATGTGGATCAGGTTAAGGAAGGAAAATCATTAATTGATTTTATGGAGTAGGAAATGTTGCCTCTTGTCTAACTAAACTGTCACCATGTTAAAGACACTGAAGGATTCCTATAGCAGCATCTAAGGAATTAAAGATGTTGACAAGAATTGCAAATTTTATATTGTTTGTTATCATAATGAGATGTGCATCATCAATTTTTAAATAGAGAGATGCCTTAAAGTGTATTTCTACTTTTTCAGTAGAATTTTAGAAAACCACACTATATGTGTGTTATGTGTTCCCATTCACACAGCCAACACAATTTATTTTTTAAAGATTTCTTATCTTGTAGATGTTTCTCAGGAGGAGGTGTCATGGCTGAGTGGAAGGAAGGTTTGCTGAGCTTCGGCAGAGTGAGTCAGCCCTAGTATCGCCCATAGATGATTCAATTTTCATTCCTTCCACCAAAGGTGGGAGGAAAGAAAATCACTTGATTCCCCATCAACACAGGAAGTGTTGATGGGGGAGTGCCTCCTGCAGCACTATTGTGTTCTGCTGGGGGGGGGGGGGGCTGGGGAGTGTTCCCAGATGGCAGAACACAATTATTACTACTAGAGGCTATAGCCACGAGCAGTGTTTATATTTAAAAAATCCAACAGGCTGGTTGTGCCCAAGTTGATTGATGGATCAACTTGGGTACAGTCAACCTGTCCATACATGGATAGAATGTATGGCTGACTTAAGTCTGTCCGGCAGATATAGCAGTCACAGATTTTACTGCTGCATGGCCCAAAGGCCTCACACAAGTACCTGTTCTGGAAGGACAATGCTTGTCCCGCTTGGCTGTTTATGTACAGTGACTGGAAGGGAAGGGGTTACATTTAGCTGTTCATTTATTTCCATTACCATGATATGACCCAGCACCAAGAAAACTCCAAAAGATGTGTGTATTATTTGTTGTTTGTACTTGTAGTAGGACCAAGACATAATAGTATGCATATTGTATTTTTTATCCTCCCTAAATACAATGATGCTAATACTGACACTACATACAAACGTTGTCTTTACCTTTTGGATATGATCTTGACATTTGATCCTAAACAAGACCCTGACTTTAACCCTGACATTAACATATCTAGATTAAGCTCCCATCTAACTATTTTATCTTAGAAATCAAAGAAGTATTTTTATTGTCATCTCATATATTGGTTTCCCCCTGGACCCAAAAAAGCTAAGTTAAACCTAACAGATTCCAAGTGAATATACTGGAATAGTTCTCATCAGAATGCTGTTTTTCCTGTCAGAAAGAGTATTTAGCAGGGCTGGTAGTATTACCCAAATGACATACATTAATGGGGTTGATTTTTATAACGGAATAGTGCATGCTCACTTTAGAAAGATAATTTATCATTAGGCTTTGTGAATGAGAAGAAGCTGTGTTGACTTTAACTAATTATCAAAAATGTATTATTTGACTTATGTGCCAATGGAGACCCAACAGTGCTGCTATTTCAAATAAAGCGTAGAAACTTTTTTTTATTATCCTCAGCACCTTATTTTCCTGGTCTGTACCCAGTAAAATACACATATTGTAAAAGAAAAAATAAAATTAGCAATAGAGAGAAGAGGAGGGGGGATTACGGTCTCCGTTGGGGCACTCTTTTGGTACGCACCTCATCCCATACTCATTCAAATAGTTTAGGAGGAGTAGAGGTTCCCAAGAGGGGACTATCACGGTGCCATAGGACAAAAGCAAAAAATACCTCTGATTATATAAAATCAATAAATGTATTTCTTATTAATTAAAAACACTTAATTATTTTTGACACCTCATAGAATACAAAGGGGTCCAAAGTAGCATGGATACAATGGTGGTCAATAGCGTCGGTAATGATGTCATGCAGTATGGAAAGAGTCTCCCAACATGTTTCGCCAAACCATTGGCTTCCTCAAGGGATTCACGTAGACATCATTTATTGCTAATATCGAAAAGGAAAACATATAATAAATGACAATATAGTAAAAAACAGGTTATGCTGTCTGTAGCGTATGTCACTCAATTGGCCTGCATCTCCCCAGAGGCAGGGATGTTATTCCTCCCCTCTCACTCAAACCTCCACACTACTTACCCAGTCAGGGACCAGGCCAGGAGCAACACCAGTGGGCAACCCTTCACCCAAGTTGGGGACCCAGCACCTTGCCCCTACAGAGGACACCACCAGTCCAGGCTAAAAAGAAGTGGATATAACACTAAATCAAAATGATGTAGGGGCTCCAAAGTAGAATATAATAATAAAAAACAAAAAGGGAATATTCATATGAAAAGCACATGAATATGAAGAGATGGTTGTGGGAGTGCATAAATACTGTCCAGAAATTGGAAAACAGAGCAAAATGAGCAAATAACAATCAGAAAAACAACTTACTTGGACCCACCATAGGTACTCATAGACGGGGGGGGGGAACATAGCCGGGTCAGTCACCTGACCTCTGGCCCAATCACAACAGCATGCATAACTGTAAATAAGGTAAGACAATTGGATAAACGACCAACCACAGAGGGAAAAATAAAAATGAAAAATAGGAAAATAGAGTAGAAATAGTTTACAACTATGCTTAAACCAGGTCCCTATTATCATACATATGTGTAGGCTTGCAAAAGGTAGCACTACACTATCAATGTTGATTATTGCAAGGCTGCTTTCTCTTAAATTGCACGGTTTTTCATCTTGGAGCTAAAAGCTTAAAAATCAATATATCTATTTTCTTGCTATCGACAATAGAATATATATGTAAATGAGGACAATTCTAAATATGACAAAGGGTATAGACACATGATCCACACTGTTTTTAAAAGAGCTGCAAATAATTAATAAAGCTAGATTGATGTCAAGGGCCTTAGAATTGTAGTATAGGGGGACCCGAATGAACAACATAATAAAAAAAGATATAAAAAAATATTTCCTTCCACTGGAAGTAAAAAAAAAAAAAAAATCAACCAGGGTCTAACAGTTATGCTAAACAAGCAAGGGTATTACTCAAGGTAAGATAATGTTATGACAAAAATAATGAATGTACATGCAAGAAAGTAATCAGTACACCCATACAAGTGAATCAGAGTAGGATCATAGGGGAAAGGGAGGTAGGCACACCTCACATTCATACCTTCTGTTAACAGTGCTTCAATAAGTGTGTCCCCCGAGTTCCAGCAAAGAATGTAAGCTGGAGAGCTGACTTTATAGCAATAGCGTCATAAAACCCACTTGGCTTGATTTACTAACACTTGAGAGTGCATAGTTTGGTGCAGAGGTAGCCAATGAGCTTCTAACTTCAGATTGTTAAGTTAAAGGCTAAGTTCACCTTTGTTCACATTTTTCTTTTCTAAATTCCAGCCCCCTTATGTACCAATATAGCATTAATGTACTTATTTTGCAAAAATAAAACAGCTTTCCATTTATTCAAAACATGCTTACCTCACTCTCTTCATAGTTGTTTAAAAACACTGCTCGATTACTTCTGCCTTACTTCCTAGACAGACTTTAGGTCATGACACAGGAAGGAGTTGATCAGCTGATCTCATTAGTGCTGGAAAAAGCAACAATATGTAATATACTGTATACTGTGAACTATATACATATGCATTATACCTGTCTATACCAACAGATGGCACTGTAGTATTATAGTGCATAGTTCTTGTCATTTATGATATAACAGGATGTATGGTCTATCTCTTGTTATTAAGTTCCTGTTTTTCTGTCCCATGATGATAAAAGGCATGTAATATATTTCTACATTAAAGTAAAGCCAAAGCTATATCCAAGAAGCTTCCAAAGAACAGAGAAAATGGCCAAAGATATGTAGACTTCATTACAAAAGCTGCCTGAGCATTCAAGTCTCAACAGTAAGTTGTTTTTACTAAGAAAATTATGTAAGATGAGACTAGAAGATGGCCAGCAAATGTTCCCCCACGTGAAAGCTATGCTAGGGATCATAGAGCAGCTATGTACCATCGGAGAGGACATCAAAGATAACCATATTGTTGCCCTGCTTTTCTGCAGCCTTCCAGAGACATATACTGCTCTTATTAACCCTTTAAAAACCAGACCCGAGCAGGAGCTGATGCTAGACTATGTCAAAGGCAAGTTTATTGATGAATATGACAGAAGGAAAGAAAATGTGCACCATGATGACAAAGCTCTAAAGAAGAACAGCAGTGCTTGCTGGCAGCCCCCCAATCTGGGACCAAGCGCCATTCCTGCACCCACTGCATTGCACTCTCCTGTTCAGCACTCTGAGCTGGCTTATAGCCTGGCCCTTGTCTGTTGTCCCCCTCTTTGACCCCCATGGAAGGTGTTAATCTGCCCTTGGTTGGCCTGAGCTAATTTAATTTGTATAGACTTTGTCTATATTCTGGACATACCCAATTGGGCCCCTTCCCCTCTTCTGGGTACAATCCCCATTGGCTACACCCCGAAGTGGCAGTCTGGCCGTATAGTTGTGGTTCCTGACCTTGCCTCTACAGACACAGGATGGTTGAGCCAGCTCCAGGAGAAACCTTTTTAACCCTTGATGTCATTAGGATACCACACTTTTTATAACTTTTTGTGAAGATTTGCTCTCCTCCAAATTTAGGAGGACCATATGGTGATACATTTGGTCTGCCTTTTTGAAAATGAGCTCCTCCTGTATTACTCTGAACATCCCTGAAGAACAGCTTATTGGGTTTAACTATCTCAAAACACCTCAGTGTTTCACAGTTTTTATCCAACTTCAGGAGGCTCACCATTACACCATATGTCACTTGCCTAGCTTTTGTTTTGTCTTGTTCTGTCTGTGCGGTCCAAGGTTTTATATTATTGTCGGATATGTGCCTATTCAGGCTTTTTATCTGCACATAGCTGTGTTAATAAATATTTGAATTTTATAATTCATGGTGTCTGAGTGTACCCTGTTTGTGTATGCCTAAAGTCCCTTTCTTTGGAGGGTTTTCAATTTTCTTGTAAAGATGAACAAAGGCACAAAGCACAACAAAGAAAGCAGAGCTTGTTTTCGCTGTGAAAAGACGGTCACTTAAAAAAAAGGGCTGTTCTATCTGGAAAGCCGAGCAGCGAAAGCTACAGCTATCCACAAAAGAAAGAGTCAAAGCAGCCACAAAGGAAACTGCAGACACTTCATGGAGTTGCACCTTTAAAGTGACACAGAGCGGCAAGCCACGCGGAAGGTGCATAGACTCAGGTGTGACAAGCCACATAGCTAACAATGAGACCGTATTCACAAACATGGATTACAGTGCAAAAGAAAACATTTTCCTAGCAAACGGTAAAAGCATCACATCAGAGGGTAGAGGCCAGGGCTTCCTGAAGTGCATTACACCAAAGTAAACAGAGTATCCTTGTAAATAAAGTGCTGTATGTTCCAGAACTAAAAGGTAGCCTTCTATCAGTGAAAAGTGGACAAAGCAAACAATGGTCTCACAGTTAAATTCCAGGGTGATGAACGCACAATTCACAATAGTAAGCAATTCCTCACAAAAGGAAAACTTGATGATCATCTATACAATCTCATCACCACAGACCAAAAAGCCAATATTTATTTCAGGTACTTATATAGCGCCACCAATTTACGCAGCACTTTACATATACATTGTACATTCACATTAGCCCCTACCCTCAAGGAGCTTACAATCTAAGGTCCCTAATTCACATGCATACATATACTAGGGCCAATTTAGACAGGATCCAATTAGCCTATCAGCATTTCTATATAGTCTCTAATGAAAGACACAGCAAATGTATTCACTTAGGGCACAGGTGGCTGGGGCACAGAAGTCCAGAAGCTATACATGCCATTATAAAGAGAAACTTATCGGGTGGGAACAGATATCTACTGACTTTCATTGATGACTATTCCAGGTACACAACTACTTATCTGATGAAACACAAGAATGAAACATCAGAGAAACTTCAAGAGTTTGTTGCGAAGTCTAGCAACAAATTCCAATGCAAACCAGGAATAATATGCACTGACAATGGTGGAAAATACATAAACAAAGAAGGGGCCTCATACCTGAAGAGACAAGGAATAATACACCAGACAACTCCTGAACAAAACGGTGTAGCTATTAACCTCCCTGGCGGTATTCCCGAGTGTGGCTCGGGGTGGAATTTCAGTACCAAGAGCGGTAACCCCGAGCCACACTCGGGATTGCATCGCTGGATCCAGGCAATGTTACTTACCTTGTCCCCTGGATCCAGCGATGTCCTCCCGCGGTGTCAGCGTGTCTCCCCGCGGCCAGATGATTCCTGTGTGCCGGGCTCCGTTCCCTGCGAGCGTCGCGTCGCACGGGGACGGAGACCAGCGGGAAATTCAAAAAGTTAAACACACACAGCACATACAGTACACTGTAATCTTATAGATTACATTACTGTATGAAAACATTTCACACCCCCTTTGTCCCTAGTGGTTTGCCCAGAGCCCTGCATGCACTTTTATATAATAAATGTCATTCTTTCTGCCTGGAAACATGAGAATGTCCATAGCAACCAAAAAGTGTCCCTTTGCGTCAAAAGTGGTTTTTGATCAGCTAGAAAACAGCGATAGTAAATAAGAATGATTTGCAGAATTGAGTGATACTGATTTTTGGGGAAATTTATCATCAGCAACTGAAAGTGACGATAGCGACAATTCTGCAACTGAGCAAATTTCTGCGTTTTTGGTTTGATTACATTATTGCATACATTTTATTACTATTATATTATTATTTTTGATAATTATTTTTAGTTATTTATTATATTATAATTTATGATTTCATTTTTCAAACTTTTTCATACCCGGGATGTCTACTAGACTCTTGTTTGGACAGATTTAAGTGAGTTATTCCTAAGAATTACAGGCCTACAATATAAAACGCCAAATTTTCATGCAAAATAATTGTACCGCTTTTGGAACAAAATTCCAGACAGAATCATACCGCCAGGGAGGTTAAGAGTACTCAAAATGTATTCAAAATGCGGCATGGATCAAAGCCTAGCATAGGGCACATCAGAGTATTTGGATGTAAAGCATATGCCTATATTCCAAGTGAAAAGCGATCCAAGCTGGAGAACAGAGCCATAAAGAGCATTCTAGTAGGCTACAGTGAGCAAACTAAGGGTTACCGAATCCTACACCCAAAGACTGACAAAATGACAATAAGTCATAGTGTTTATTTGGATGAGAGCCCATCACCAGAAACACTAATCTCCGAAAGCTGTGAAGTGAATATGCCAAGCAAACCAGAAGAAAAGGTTTAACAAAGCGAACCTGTGCAGGAGTCCGAACAAGAGGTAGAACTCACAATGCCTAAAGCAAGTTCCCCACCAGATCCTACTGAACTGCCTAAAGTCATCAGATCCAACTACAGAGGGGAAACCACCTCGCAAGCTGTCATACACTGTCAAAACACACAGCATACCTGAACCAACATCCTGGGAAGATATAAAAAACCTGCCAAAACGTGAAGCCAATAAATGGAGAAAGGCAGCAGATGAAGAATTAGTCACTTCCAGAAAATAAGACCTGGACACTCACAGAGCTCCCTCCTAACCGCAAAACTATAGAAAGTAAGTGGACCTTCAAAGTAAAGTTAGACGCAGAAGGGAATATCCACAAATACAAAGCCAGATTAGTTGCCAAGGGTTACTCCCAGAAATTCAGTGAAGATTACCATGAAACATTCGCTCCCATCGTAAAACAGTCCACCATCAGATTGCTTCTTAGCGTTGCAGCCGGGAAGGGCATGCAAGTGAGACATTAAGGAAGACCTCTACATGGAGCAACCACCAGGGTTTGAGCAAGGAGACAACCTTGTGTGTAAACTTCAGAAGATCATCTATGGTTTTAAACAATCTGCAATGATGTGGAATGAGAAAGCAAACAAAGTGCTTATCAGAGAGGGATTCTCAAGAAGTAAAGCAGACCCCTGTCTCTAATCCAATCAAGAAGACAGATGGATATACATCCTTATCTATGTCAATGACATTATAGCTTGTTTGGAACAAGAAGGGGATTACAATCAGATAGTTCACAAGCTGAAAGAAAATTTTGAAATCAAAGAGCTAGGAAACATTAGCTACTATCTGGCAATCAAAATAGAGAGAGATAAAGATGGAAGTTATCTTCTCAACCAATCTCAGAAAATCTCTGGAATTTTGGAACAATTCCATATGCAAGATGCAGAGGAAGTGAAAACCCCTATGGCACCAGGTTATCTAAAGAGTAATAAAGCAGAAAACTCGCTAACCAACAATGATAAATATTGCAGAGCAATTGGTAAGATGCTATATGTTGCCACTGTGACAAGACCAGACATAACCACAGCAGTGTGCACACTATGCAGGAAAGTTTCAGCCTCCTGTCAGCGTGACTGGAATGCAGTGAAAAGAGTAATGCAGTGCCTCAAAGGAACAGTTCATTTGAAGTTAGGGTTACCAGCAACAACAAATCCTAAACTGGTCAGATATGTGGATGCTGATTGGGCCGGGGACTGCACAGACCGAAAATCCACAAGGGGATTCATCTTCCAGTATGGGAAAGGAACCATAAGTTGGTCTAGTCGAAAGCAAGCAACTGGCGCTCTATTATCAACTGAAACAGAGTACATTGCAGCAGCACATGCTTATCAAGAAGCAATATATATTTGTCAACTTTTTGTGGGCATTGGGATAGACATGTCAAAACCAATTCCCATTTTTGAAGACAACCAGGGATGTATAAAGATTATACAGTCAGGAAAGGCCAATCCTAGGACCAAACACATCAATGTCAACTATCACTTACTGAGGGACAATCAAGATCAAGGTGTTATTTACATTCAATATAGCCCATCAGAGGAGATGACTGCTGATGCACTGATCAGGAGTTGGTCGGATGCTGGTTTTCCAGCATGCACGTCTAGCAGAAGCCGGCCAAATGGAGAGATACTTTCAGACAGACCAACATACACACGGGCCAAATGTAGGACATTTTTTTTCAACTGACTGTTGTCTCCCAACAGGTACTCAGCTTAACACTATAAATGCTAAAGGAGGTAAGATAGGGGTCTGGTATAGATTAAGGCAATTACTGGTTGTTTGCTTACAAAACAAAATTAAGTGGCCAGGAATTTTAATTTACCTTTTGAACTCTAAAGTGTATTTACAGTTGTTTGACTTTTTTTAACACTGATAGATTTTCCAATAATGTGTGAGTTATGAAAACTAGTTTGATTTCTCAATCCATTAATCTTTTTTTTTGCTACTAAAGAAACCATAACCTGCAGGTTGAATGTTTGCATTGGAGCATTGTCTGAGTAGTTTTTAGGTCAGATATGTTTTATTTTGAGGTTTAAAGGCACAAAAGGTTGAATACTAATAACCTTTTCATAATAAATTCATACAATACAGAATCCCATGAAAGTCATACAGGTCTTGTTAAGTCTACAAAATACAATTTGCTATTGAAGTGTTCTGTCTTAATTCATCCATGATGGTTTAATTAGCTGAAAGCTAAACATAAGAAAATGTTAGAGCCCATTTCTTGATTATCTGTAAGCAACATTAAGTTATTGAATATGACTCAAATGCAAATAGTTTTGTGACAGAATTATTTAGGCATACATATACTGTTTTATTCCATCCACATGGCATTTGCAATTGTATTTTGCTTGCACGGTTCTGCAGAGAAAAGTATGATTCAATATGTGCATCTTATAAATGGAACCTATTAAAAGCAGTAGGAGGTCATATGCTCTGTCGTAAAATGTAAAACTTTTTAGACATTCCTATAGTAGTCTAATAACATGGTATGTTTATCTTTCTGCTACACATGAGTGTGTATTTGGCATCAGGTGTGTTTTTTGCCTTGAACATATTAGCCTTAAAAACTCTATCACTAAACATTGTATGTTGGAAAACCACAGAAAAAGACCTGAGTGTATAGATCTATCAGTTGTACAGAAAATATGTAATTTAGAAAAAAAAGTGTATATTATGTATGTAGCAAAAGTATATTTTTAAAATTCAGTATAACTTACACATCTCATTTTGCTTTTTAATAATAAAAAACAAAAAGCACAAAGGCACTCTTTGTAAGGCTGTAGGAGTTTCATATTTTACTATAAATATTTATAATTAACTATATTGAAAAGAAAAGACTCTATTAACTTTAAAAATTATTATGTAATTGAACATGCATACCAAAGAAAAATTGCAATTTTGCGATCAGATAAGCTTTAACAGTAGCATTTTTTGTTTCAGTTTGGGAAACCTCCAATTGAGGATCTGTTCAATGACCTTCAAGATGGACGAAGACTTCTGGATCTTCTTGAAGGCCTTACTGGTCAAAAGCTGGTAAGTTGCCATCTTTTATACAAGCTTGTTCAGTTATCATTCTAATCATGGGGTCAGATCTCTGTTTTGCTTTATTTTATTGACAAACAAAAATTAGGTTTAAAAAACAAGCAGAAAAACATTATTTTGACATGAATGCAGGGAAGTGAATTGCAGGGACCAAAAAGGATTTATTCAGTGGGTAAAAGTAAAGTATTGTATTGTGTTAACCATTGGTGAAGAAAGTTTGGGGCATAAGTGATACTTTTTGTATGACTAGCTTAAGATATTACAGATGCAAGCTTTCAGGATGCCTTAGATCGCATCTTCAGGCACAGTACAATCATCAATTATATTATGCCTGAAGAAGGGATCTCTGAAAGCTTGCATCTATATTGACTTAGGCTAACTAATAAAGGGTATCACTTAAACTCCAAACCTCCTTCATTAACCCATGTGTACAAATGTGGGTCTTTTTGGGAGAAGAAAAATGGTCCTGATGCTCATCTTTCTAGCACTTCTTTACCATAGGGACATCACCCCCTCTCTTTGCTTGGGTCTAGCAATTGGTTAAGAAGCTAGAGAACAATAACATGGGAGGAGGTCACATGCTCCCCTGTGCCCATGTGTTCTGCTGGGAAAATTAAAGTTGGGGGAACAGTGGAAGGAATTGGTGGGTCAGGGAAACACTCTCAGACACTGTCACTTCATCCTGAATGGGCAGAGTGACAGTGTCTTTATAATTACCTACTTCAGACAGTGCAAAATGCTGCCTTCATTTGAGTTGAGCTATGCAAAAAAGTAAGTGTTATTTTATTTCTTCACAATCCTATATGCCCTGTGTAGTGCTCTAAATGGTGTATTTGTGAAAACACCACAAACGAAAATTTAAATGTGAAAATTAAAGTTAATCAAATGAATGAAAGATACCTCACCTTTCAGAGCAGTTAAATCCATCAATTTCTAACTGGTTGTTGTGGGTCATTGTACCTTTTTACATTCTATTTACTTTATTAGATATGCGTCGGTGACTAACTTATGAAATTGCAAATGTGATTTCCAAGTACTTACTGAGGAACACTTGATTTTCCTAAAAGAAAAATAAATAAGAATAATGGAGGTTTTAAAGGAGTGTAGTAAACTTTTTAGTTTGTCTGCTTTCCTATAATAATTTTCTAGCTATTGCTTAAAATGTAGGTTTGTGAAGACTTCAGTAATGATTTCTAATAAATAGGCAAGATGTAAGTAGACATTTTTGATATACCTTAACAGGCTTATCATTAGGAGATACATTTCTTGTTTTTGTCTAATCCTTACCAAGATAAATAAAATGATATTGGTACAACAGTAAAGCCGGGTACACATGGGCTGAATGTCGGGAGACATTTGCCGGTTCAAAAAAAAACAGCTGATATTCGACACCTGTGTGTATGCCGGTCTGTCCAACAGAAGGCAGCCGTTTGGCCAACGTCGGTCAAACAAGCATGCTGGGAAACCAGCAGCTGACTGACTCCCAATCAGTGCTCTCAGCCAATGGCAGAGAGTGCTGATCAGAGTGATCTGGCACCCCCCTGTCAGAATACAACAGCTCAGCGGAGGAGATTGCTTTCGTTACTTCACAGAGTACAGGGGTCTGACTGGAGTTGACAGGTTTTTTCGTTTCACCCGCTGGGTAGAATGGAAAAAACGAATAGTGTGTACCAGGCTTAAGAATAAACATCTTCTACCATATTGTCAGAACTAGCATGATATCAGTTACTTAAGACCTTATTAACACTAAACAATCAAATAGGGAATTCCATTGGTAAATGAGGTGATGTTCTGCTGACTTCCACCATACAATTATGTGCAAGCAAATATACCATTTTTTTAATTTCCTGATATGTGACTGAGTATTGTTTGCAAAGTGAATTTTTACCATATTCACTAAATGGCAAAGTGAAAATTCCATTTCAAATTTTCATTTTGCCTTTAGTAAATCTACCCCATCTAGTCCTCCCAGTTTTTTGGAACAAGTGATCTTTGTACAGTTCCTGAGGTGCATGTTTTAAGTTTACGATGGCACTTGTCCACAATGGTGTGGATTTAAAGGTGAGTAGAGTGTGAAATTTATGACCCGAAGGACAGCAACAGTTGTTAACATTAACTGGTATTTCATAAAATGTTTTTGCAGATTTTCAGATATAAAAGTTCTTAAGATAAAGATCTGATTGGGTGAAAAAATAGTACCACAAACAACTGACTTTCATATACAGTTTCCCATTTACAATAAGAACAGTGCTAAATTTACAGATTATTGCAGTTCATGCTTTCAATAAAAATGTTATATTTTACTTTGGGTATATTGTGTAAGATTTAGCCAAGCAGATCCAGGTAGCAGTTTTTATATCAACTGCCCTCTTTGATAACATGGTATTGCGAATAAAGCATTTTCCGCAATCATTGAGTGTAGAACTATAGAATGTCCATTAAATCATTTTCATTTTGTTTATATTGTCACACAGCTCACACAGAGCTAGTAAGAACATGGTAAAAGTATAGTCTAAAACACTGAACATGTACAAGTATGCCGTTCTCATTCTTTTGTGCTGTACTGTATAATTTCACTAATTTCTTGTAAGACTCAAAAGTTGTTGTCTCACACATGCCACAATCTCATTTATTTAATAGCATTGTAATATAAAGAAAAAAAATCATAAAGCAGTTTGTGCCTAGATCCAATTACACTTATTGTCCACGGGGTCGATTTATCATTGTTTTCACCAAAGATTCACACACACACTATACTTAACATTGAATTGGAAATTGTCTAAATTTGCAAACATTTTTAGAGAGACTCTCATATAAAGAACATCAAAGCCTTCTTAAAGCAGAAGGTATTTGAGAGCCATCACTTTTCAAAAAAGCCCAGGGTTTAGTTTTTCTGTTTGGATTGTGAGCATAGAAATAATTCTTTCATGAACTGTAGATCCAAAATCAATGGATTTAAAGCCACATGTACAAAGTCTCAACAACTGTAGGATAAAACAAATGTCAATTTTCTTAAATAACTATTTTATTGTGTGTTTTCCATGAATTTCTTGCACTAATACATATATCAACATTGTAGTTTGTGTTTTAAATTATTTTTTTTAATGTGCAGAGTTGTTAAAGTGACTGTCGCTAAAATAAATCTTCAAAATGCAGTACTCCCTGCAAAGAAAACATTGAATACTCCCCTATCCTGCTCCCAGCCCTACCAATATGTGCAGATGTGAAGATAAGTATAAGAGAAAATGGAACAGCAAGAGGTGTGGGCATTAAGTGGTAATCCCTAGGACTCCATAAAATATTTATCAAAAGGAATTTTTATTAAATATATAGAAAATGAGAAATTGTATATATCAATACATAAAAATACTGAGGGAGTTTATACAAAGGACTATGCATATCCAATTCATTAAAAACATATATAGAGTATCATGTTACATCAGGTCTCCAACATGTTTCGCGGTGTGGAATTCCACTTCATCAGGGCATATCCATTCTGTAACTCACACTTATTCTATCTGGAGGTTGAGGGCTAGAGGGAGACAATAGAAGACACATTAGTGCCTCAGCAACCTGGACCAAGGACACAGACCATATACGTGTTCACTCACAAGACCAGCGCCATGACTACTTCACATTTAAGAAAATCTATTTAACCTCCCTGGCGGTGTTCCCGAGTGTGGCTCGGGGTGGATTTTCAGTACCAAGAACGGTAACCCCGAGCCACACTCGGGATTGCATCGCTGGATCCAGGCAATGTTACTTACCTTGTCCCCTGGATCCAGCAATGTCCCCCGCCATGTCTGCGGGCTGTGTCCAGATGACTCCTGTGTGCCGGGCACCATTCCCTGCGAGCGTCGCGTCGCACGGGGACGGAGACCGGTGGGAAATTCAAAAAGTGAAACACACAGTACACATACAGTACACTGTAATCTTATAGATTACATTGCTGTAT